>CABEEJ010001552.1:105640-150540 GCA_901482245.1 Timema douglasi
ATATATATATATATATATATATATATATATATATATATATATATATATATATATATACACAGTATTGGGGAAGGAATGAGGACGGTAGAATTTAAAGTAAGTGTTTCTGTACTTTAATGAAGATAGAGATTGAGAAACTATATGAGGAAACAAAATCATTAAACTTATTTTTGTAACCTGGTAAGTCAAGGTGTAACACCTTAACATTGCCAGAATAAATAAAAACATTTAAATAAAATCATCAACGTTAATTCGAATGGAATTTGATCCCATCTTTGTGAAAATAGCCAAGACAAGATTAACGCCTTTGTCCATATACCCACCGATGAGAAAAGCCTATAATTAATTTATTAAGATTCAAATTTAAATTTAAAAAATGTTGACGTTACACAACAAAATTATTGAGTTTGAACAAACAATGCTTTTTATTAGACATCTTGTGTTTGGTGTTTAGATCAGTCTTTTGATAACTACAGATTGGTTGAAATATTACCAGTTTAATAGGATTGTCCTCCAACTAATGAAACAACATGGCTTAAAGCGGGAACAAAACAAAGTAAATCTGGCGGGTGGTTTTGTGAACCTAAATACACCTCTACTCTGGGATCCCTCTAAAACGCACCCTTCCCGACCCTATAAAATACACCCTTCCCAACTCTCCCGGAACTATTTGCGCTGACTAATGATGAGAATAATGATAATGGTTTCCTGACGCAGGCGCTACGAAATGACGCCTGGACATTATTGGCTAATTGCACCATGTTGGGTTTTTTTTTCAAGAGTACCGTACTCTGTGACGCTTTAACAGTTTCTTTATCTCACTCCTCGACTTTTTTTTTTTACTCTTGTTTATTCTCTAATTACTTTTCTGTCTCTTTCATCTGTGCATAGTCTCTCCATATTTTTTTTAGCTAAATTAAAATGAATGTGATTAAAAATATGGATAAAAATATTTCGGAAAGACATTGCCATAAAGTTACCTGGACAGAAGATCGTTTCTAAAAATTATAATATTTCATTAGAGAACATGTTAAATTCTTTTAAACGTTATTAAATGAAGTAATTATAAACTAACTAAATAAAGAAAGCTTTTAAAATGTAAAAAAAAGTACAAAATATATCATATATAAATAAAATTTTTTTTTAAATGTTGCTTTAAAGTAATTCAACAAATAATAGGAGCAATGCCAAAAGTTATATTCTATCTTTCGACATGGCAGTTTTTTTCTTTCCGAATTTGCACTTTAGAAACCCTTTTGGTGAGCGTACAGACTTTAATGTCAGCTTAATATGTTCTGTTTTGTCAATGACGGTAAGGTCAGAGCTCGAATACCGGCTGTACGTACCGTGAGATAAGTATTACTTTTTTCTAAATGGTTTCTCAGTCTCCCTCTACACAAATGCTAGTACATTATTTTTAAATAATATATCCCTTATCCGCCATATACAATTAGTGTGGTTAAACTTCGTACAGCCGAGACCGGTAAAAATTAATGCGGGAGGTAAAAATTAGAATAAATACTGACCATACCTAGGGTTTGATCAAAAGTCTCTTAAAAACATCCCTTAAGGGGGGATGGAAAGGGACGCAAGAAAAGACAGGTGTTTTGGCAGATTTTATGGCAAACTTTTTTTTTACCCAAATAAATAATAAATTGTTCCAGTACAAATATAGAATCTAATTTTCTTCACATGGTGACCTCAACAGTTCTTGAATATCAAGGATATTCTAGAATTTAATGATAATGTTTTCTCTTAATTTAAAAAGTTTGTTATATAATACTACTATGCTCATGACATATATTCAACCATTGTCGATATCACCATGGGAAGAAAATTAATCTATATGTTTGTACTGGAGCAAAATTTTATTTGTTCTGGACAAAAAAGTTTTGCCATAAAAATTGCCAAAACACTCGCCTTTTCTGGCGCCCTCTTCCACCTTAAGCGAAATTGCTAATTTATTTTAATACCTACTATCGATAGTTTTATTTTAGAATCTATTCATGTTTACTATGGTACTACCAGTAATAGTGGTCAAGTTCTATAAAGCGTCAGGCTCACAGAAAACTGGAATATCTGAGACATGGAAATCGAGGTGTACAGGGGGAATTGTCTTTCACATGATCTTTGTCACTTTTGGGGTTTTACAATCCATCTCTCTTCGCTAATGTCGGTACATTCCTTTTAAAAATCCTCTTTATCCCCACACTCAATTTCAGGTCACCAATAATTTCACTATTTTAGTAACCTGTGAATGTGTGGAATGCCAAGTTTCCACCGTGGTTCGGATCCCACGTTAAACTGTAGGTCCTCCATTTCATCCCTCAATCACCCTACCATCACACATTGGCGTAAGTGTGTACAACCCGAACGGGTAGTAAGACGCGGTGATAATAATAATAATAATAATAATACTATTTAAATGCAAACAGAAAATACATAAAAACAATAATACAAAAACTCCCCTGCCTTCAAACGACAGAAATGTACAACCTCTGACTTGGCGTGGCGTGGCGTGGCGTGGCGTGTAGTCCAGGTAAGATAGTGGAAAAAACATTCATTTCTTAAAATAAATTTACCATCTATTTTCTCAACTTTATAATTAGAAGAAAATCCTTATAAATTGAATGTATATAATTTGGACTAAATTGGCTTGTAGCTTTTACGTTAAAAAAATTTATAAATTTGCCAAAAAAAGATATTTTCACTTGTAAGGTGTGAAAAATATTTTTTTCGAAAAATAAAAAGTATCCCGTGATAGCACCTAAAACTCCAAAAAATATAAGTCCTAGTCAATTGAAATCGGTTAACAAATGTTTTCAATAAAAAATAAAAACCGCGAAATATGGCCGTTTTTTGACATTTAGTAACAGGGGTCGTAATTGTTGTAGGAACTTGTTTTGAGGCTTAATTTTTAGTTATTGTTGGTGCCTACCAAAAATAAAAAGTTAGTTCAAAAATATTCATAAATATTTGTGAAAATCTTGAGTATGTAAAAACAGGTGTTCCCGAAAAACGGCTTGAAAGCGGCCAATAATGGTCATAGAGTGATTTTTCAAAGCACTATTTATTCGCAAAGAGTTTATCAATAACCTCCATATAATGAAATGTAGGCAAGGTCCAATTTAAAACCTAAAAAATCGCCTGTGTGTTTGTAACTTCGGGCACTCGGGCATGCGAGTGGAGAAGTGGTGACGTGGTGAGGTAAGCCTCTCTGGAGGCCGGGTTTCGAACGATGGAAAGCGATCGCCCGCCTTCAAATTCGCTCAGCCGGAAAAAATCTTGAAATCTCGTTAAGTGCTGGACGAAAATTGATGTTTCTTTCTTTAAGGTGGGGTATCTCGCTGAAATATTAATGGTGGGCATATTATTGACACATAAGAAGCAAATGGTGAATGGCTATTTTTGACAATTCACATAGGCATGGTATTATTTGCCATTAAAAAAAACACGAAATATTGATATTGTTTCGGTGTTTTGGGAACACTATTAACATCAAAGTTAATAAAAAAATTGTTACTAACAATAGTTATTGATATTGTTATTTCCTACGACCAATAAAACCCCTATAATTAAATGTCAATAAATGGCCATTTTTTGTGATTTTTAGTTTTTATCGGAAAAAGTTATGAACTGATTTAAATCGACCAGGGCTATTTTTTTTGTATTTTTAAGCGCTATCACGGATTATTTTTTGTCTTTAAAAAAAATATATTTTTTTCACCTTAAAATTGAAAATATCAGTTTTCGGCACTTTTATGATTTTTTTACGTTTAAGTTACAAGCCGATTTAGTCCAAAGTATATACATTACATTTTTACGATTTTTATACTAATTATCACGTTGAGAAAGTGGATAGTACATTTATTCTAAGAAAAAAACTATCTTACCTGGACTACTGTTGCCACGATAACAAAAACTTGTTTAAACTGCACCTATGGATTATTTATATAACTTAGCACTCATTGATGGAGTTTTAACGAATTTACATCCCCTATGGAAAGTATTTAGATCAGAGCCTACGTATGATTGATCAAATGGGAAACAATGTGGGGGATAGTATATCATAGGTATAGTTCTAAAGGTGCCCACACACGGTCATTCCCGTCATTCAAGTTGGGCCAGAAAATGTCCATACACGTGTCATGCCGAGACCTGCTAGACGCCGCCGTATTTTGCTGATGTGATTTGTCCCGTGAGGTCGTAAAAATGTCTAAGAAAAATGCTGCTATGGCTTTGGTTTTATTATTGGCAGATGGTAAAGCAAGGGAGAAAAAACGGTGGAACCTATGGTCAAAACGTTGGTTACAACAAAGATATACATTTTCAGACATCTCTTTTTTGCGTGAACTTGAACTAGACTCTAAAGACGATTATAACATGTATTTTATAATTAGCTCTGAGTGTTTTCAAATACTTCTGTCGCTAGTTGGTCCTTTAATATACAAACAGGACACATTGATGAGGGAAGCAATCCCAGTAGAGGAAAGACTGATAGCAACACTTAAGTTTTTCACAATCGGGAGATCCTTGGAAGACTTGAACAACGTCAAACAAAATAAACAGATGCTGTATCGACTATCACCACGCGTTCTATGAATTTGTTGGCTAACTGCGCATGCGTTCTTCAGTCCGGGATTGCAGCTGCCCACACACGATCAGTTTTGGTGCGCCATCACTCCGAAAAAAAAAATCAAACAGGTTGGATTGTTCATTCCTGGAGTGAAGTGGCGTGTCAATCCATCATGTTTGGCGTGAATAACCCCACACACGGGCAGTTTTGGAATAATAATAATAATAATAATAATATTTAGCACCGCGTCTTACTACCCGTTCGGGTTATACGCCTTAATTACTAATTACTCTAATGGATTAGGAATTGGGAAGGTTGAATTAGAGGAAGTGAACCCGCATTTGCGTGGAGGGAGAGTAGAAAACCATTTAGGAAAAACCACCCCCAATTCACCCGACCGAGATTCGAACCTCGATCTCCCCGTCCTCAGCAGTCTAGCTCAACACGACAAGCGCGTTAGCCAACTACGCCACCGAGGTGGGTCAGTTTTGGAATGAAACTCCCGGCATCAGGCCGGGAATGACCATGTATGGGCGCCTTAACAAGTTCTACCTACCCCTGAAACATTTAATGACACGCCACTAAGTGTAACACTCATCAAACAAGTAGTAAATAACATACACTCCCGTGTGAGGTATTAATATCAGAGCCTACATATGACTTTTCAAATTAGAAACAACATATGACAAATACCGTTATAGCTATCTCTATCTACCCTTGTAACACTCCACGACACGCCACTGTATATAACACTTATTGCTCAAGTAATAAAAAACATACACTCCCATGTGAGGTATAAAGATCAGAGCTTACGTATGATTGGTCAAATGGGAAACAATCTATGGCAGATACAGTTTTAACTACCCTGGCAACACTTGACGAGTCACGACACTGGGTAGAACTGTTTTTATTATCTTTTCCTCTATCTCGTTTTCCTCTTTGACCCCGCTCTCTATCCATCTGCCCAATGTATGACGCAACGGACCGTTTTAATGTTTTGTTGTTGGTAGAGAGGGTCTGTTGTGTAACCCTCCCTCCTGAAAGATATTGTTTCACAAATAACACAAAGCTACAACGTTGCATTCAATTACAAAACAATAGCACGCTGGAGTTGAGAAGGGAGGGATACGTTTGGAAGGGAGTCGACAGAGAAACGAAATGAAATGTAATGGGAGATTAATGCCGGACTTTTATTAGCAGGGACTAAAAAAACAAACAAAATCTTGCCTCTATCATACGTTACATGTTCCCATTATTTATACATATATTTTACACAGAGGTTCAAATTGGCTATTTTTTATAATGGAGAATGAATAATGGCGGAGATTGTATACAAGTTTGTATGTAAAATATATATATTTTACAATATTTTGAATAATATAATTTTAATGATGGTATAATGCATTTTAAAGTCCAATTTTCATATGAAAGGCCTTATCTGACACCTCGAAGAGTTGCTATATCTACTTTTACATATCCATACGTCAAGTAATATGATATACAGCTGTCACTTTAGTTAGTATAATTTTAATTTACATAATTAGCTCAAACATTCACCACCCCACCTCCACCCCTCCCAAACTGTTTAAAAAAAAAAATTGAAAATGATTGCTTTGAATACATACCCACATACATGGTCACGTATTATTTGACGTCAGTTATATATATGTATATAATGGGGTGGATGAGGTATAGGTTCGAATCTCTATCAAATGATGGTTTTCCATTTTTCATTGTGGTTTTCCCATTCACACTTAAATTAAAGAGCACTCCTACTGTGGTATATTTTTCATCTCCTACTTCTTTAATCAACCACTTAGCTGCACTAATTGGCACGTGGTCCAAACTTAAAGCTCATTTAGTCTGGTTTGCCGGTAATGAGGAGGTCAGCGATCGAATCTATCTTAGGTGTAATGAGTTTTTTTTTAACTAGATAGTTTCCCATTCTCATTTCACGCACATTTGTGTCCATTTCATCTGAATTATATATTCCTAATACTTGCCACGTAATTAATTGATAATCATGTTTTACACGGGTAGAAAGACACAATGGAGACAAAACGTCCTAACTAGCCACTGTGATCGACGAATTAATTATTAGACAAGACATTCTTCCTCAGTGGTCCTCAGGTAAAGTGTTCACCTCAGTACCTGGTATACGTGGGGTTCAAATCTAGCCGGTATCAACAGATTTTTCTTCAGCGATAAAATTCCGCATCACAATTTACTTCTAAGGTGAATTAAGACAGTTTTTTTTATCATGTCGATGGTGGTATGTAAACGAACCCTTAAAGTTATATGAAATTCCTTTTACAGGCAAAATTGGTAGGACCTTTAACGCTCGCTCATAGAAATTCTCGTGTGCTGATATAATTAATCAGTTCAGAAAATGTACGTTAAATACCTCCAATAAATAAATAAAGTTAAAAACACAAAAACCCACTTCAGTGTTCGAATGGGTCCAAAGAGTTATTCTCGTGTTAGACTGGCCTGTTGATGACGTGGATATTGGATTTCGAATCCCATTCGGGTCTACTAAGGGGGATTTTTCTTAAATGGTTTTCCAGTCTCATGCCACCCAAATACAAGCAGGTTCCCTCTAAAATGTGTCCTTCCTCATCCCTAGCCCATTAACATATATGCGTATAGCCTGAATAGGTAGTAAGATGAGGTGATAAAATAAAAAAGTTAAAAGCCGTAGATTTAAATCTTTTACTGGTGTTTAGTCTTGGTTATAAATATATTATTTTTTGTGTTATTTCACTCAATAGGTACTTTGATTTTAGTTTACTTAGTCGTCTTGAATTTTGAACTAACATTCTTTTTACTACTTCTCCAATGAAAGGCCTTTTCTTTTTCTGATTGGACAGGCGCTTCTGACTTCCCCCTTTCTTTTTACTTGCCAACACTGGCAGTTGGCTCATACCTCTCAAAGAAACAACATGTCTCTGTGATAAGTCCTCTTTTTAGTTTAGTTGTTGAATTTTATTGTTGTATTGGTGTGTTTATTGTTCTAATTTTAATGTTTTAGTGGTGTGGAAGGGAGTTTAGTGATAAACAATGATCATGGCAAAAATATAATATCAAGAAAGCTGGCTTACAAGGACATAACTTATCATTCAATTGAGTTACATTCGTTAGGTGAGTTTTTAATTGTCCTAATTTCTACACAACCAAATTCTCGGTTATGCTGGATAATCTATTGTTCAACTGGGCACCTTTAAAAATATAATTGTATCATTCATAATATTCATATAATATTTCCCTGTAAAAATCCATCTAGAATATGTGAGTAGACTAGTTCTGTATCCGAATAGTCTACGTCACGCGCCGTCAACCCATGACGTTCACTTAAAAGTTGAATTAGAAATCACGTGATCAAGTGAAGATCCTTCTGAATAGTCACAAAGTGTGGTAATGCGCCCCTCACACGCCCTTGAGTCCAAGGGCGACACCAAGTTACCCTTGACACGCCGTCGATGCGGTGTTCGATCGGCAATAGTTTAATTTTTCGTCTGCTAGAGATAGAGCTCGTAGAGTAATGTGTTCTTTGAGTACGTTAAATATGCCGGTTGTTTTGTAATGTTGTAGAGTTGTATTTTATTGTGTTGTGTTGTGTTGTGTTGTGCAGTGAAAATAGGTCGTCACAAATCTGTAAGTAACCTACGCTAATTCGGGTTCATAGATGGCGTTTAAAATAGTTTCCAAGATCATTGTTAGGAAGCAGCACCGCGGACTCGAGGGTGGGAAAAGAATATTTTGCCGTCCAAATAGTCTGTTGCAGTCTTCGATCTCAAGTGCGTGTAAAGTGTAAAGTCATCAACTCTGTGTCACGTCAAGTGCACTTGACTGTTCGGATACAGCCACTGTTTGATGATAATGGTGATCAGGTGTTTGAATTCTGGTTTGGTGTACTGAGGATAGTTTTTATTAAAGGGTTTTATCATTCTCTTTTCACGCAAATTCGGTTACATTTACTCTAAAATCTACCTTTATCTTCCCTTACCAAGTAGTGTAACTATGCGGATAGCCCTAGCGGGAATCTACAATCTGGTTTTCACAAAAAAGGATCTTATAGATAATACAAACTTTTTTTTATGCCAACCCGCCTCAGTGGCGTAGTTGGCTAACGCGCTAGTCGTGTTGAGCTCGACTGCTGAGGACGGGGAGATCGAGGTTCGAATCTCGGTCGGGTGAACTGGGGGTGGTTTTTCCTAAATGGTTTTCCACTCTCCCTCCACGAAAATGCGGGTTCACTCCCTCTAATTCATCCTTCCCAACTCCTAATCCATTAGCGTAATTAGTACTTAAATCGTATAAACCGAGCGGGTAGTAAGACGTGGTACTAAATAATAATAATAATACTTGACATATGAATACGTAGAAGGTATATCTAGTAATTTTCTAGATGTCAAATAAGGCCATTCCTATGGAAATTGGACATTTTACTCTGGGTAACAAAGACATAAATTATAGCCCGAGTAATATAACAATCAAGAAGGTGCAAAGCACCTATTTGGTCTCAAAATTCATTATTCATTCTTGGTTGCAATGACTAACAATCGCAGCAAATCTTAAAAGAGTTTGGGATTTTATTTTGCCATAAGTACAGGAAAAACACAAAATAAATAAAATATTTAGCTTATTAACTCTGGAATAAATATACCTTGGCCAAGTATTAGTCATTTCAATTGATAAAACCTCATTTAAAATTATTTACTAAGCTAGTAACAAAAATGATCTGGTACAAAACCCGAAAACAACAGAGGGTTACGAAAATTTATCACAGCTTAAAGTGTACTAAATTTATCAGGTTTTGTTTCTAAAAGAGATGGCCTATTTCTACTTTTACTAGAAAATATAATAAACAAGGCAGTTAAAAAAATTTACATTTAATTTGATTAAATTTTTGTTGTTGTTGTAAATATGGATTTTCAATATTGTCTTTAATATTTATGAGATTGATATAATTCTACAATAGTTATTTTAGTTAACGTTAATACATAATAATTCTCGCTAAACAAACTCTCAGGTATAGTTGTACAGTTTGTTTGAGAATGTTTGAATGGTGGTAATGTCAAATTTTCTAAATACTATTTTTTAATGTTTTTTTATGGAGCCATATCTATATACCCTGCGCCATAGTTTACGTTACTTACAAGTGTCAATAAGCTTTGGAAGTAGATCATAATATTGATAAAAAAATAAAGTGCTAGATGTATAGGCCATTGCCTTTGTTTACCAGCTGTTCTAAATGTCTTGTCATCATAGTGCACTTAGAACAGATGGTAAGCATATAACCCGAACGGTTACTAAGGCGCGGTGCTAAGTATTATTTGTATTAAAAGATGGTAACCCATAAAACACTTAGAACGTTGGATAAGTATATGGCACTTAGAACGTTTTAGCTATTAAATTTTATTATTTTTATTATGGTCCAATAAAGATTTATTTTAACAATAATTGTATGATAGCATGTAGTTTATAATAGTTTTTTCAGACAAAAACATACGAAATTTAGTCAGAGAAAGTTTTTTGTCTTTCTTGTAAAATTTTATTTTTTGGTACCTAGAACATCTGACATTTCCATCCTTAATTTACCTAAGTAGTTTTTTTAAATACACTTCAAGCCAGTTGTAATGTGGTTTTCATATAAGATTAATAACCGGTATCTTATGTATTTCATTAAAACTGTGAATTATCTTTTGGCTAAAGCTGAAATCACAAAATTAACATTAGAATATCATGATTATTTATAAGCTTGTTTACCACAAAGACAACATTAACGACTTGGTCTACGGGTGTAGGAATGAGAAGGGTAAATAAAAAGTATTTACACCCACATTCGTCTGTATAAAATTTATGGTGGAATAACCAACTTTTAGTGTAACTGGCTGGGAAATGGACCGTGGATTTTCGGGTCGAAGTTGACCACACTGACGCTTAATTAATTCGTCCCTGTATTTCGTGTAGATTATATTATAATTTAATTGTTCAGGTTTATTTGATGGATAATTAATTTTACAAATCTGTCCTCAACTTTGGTCATGATCTTTTAGGCATTGTTCTTCAAAAAATGCCAAATCTTCTTTGAATAAATTGTTTCGAATACCGAGAAGGTGAATATTTAATGCGTATGATTCTAAAGCCCGGGTAATTCGGAGTTTACTATCTAATAAATTATAGGCGTAAATAACCCAATATTTACTTTCTCGCTATTGTGATCGTAAAAAATAAAAAATCGAACTCAAGATTTTGATGAATCTTGACGTTTCATGGACCCCCGTATCCAAAAATGTGGTTTTTGACTTTCCGTCTGTCTGTCTGTACCTCCAAATAACTATTTTAACTATTTTAATGATCGGGCTAAAACTTGGTATGTGGGGTTTTCATAAGGTTTCCCCGCGGGGTTTTTGTAATTGGATATGTAATCCTTAAATTAAGGGTAGTTTACTGAAGGGCAAAAAGAGAAAAAGTCGATTTTCTCAAAATCGGCTCTAACGATTTTGATTTAATTTCATTTATAAAAATCTATAAATATTCCAAACAAAATAGCTCCTCTCAATATTTTGTCTAAATGACTTTAAGGGCTCCGGTCTGATACGTAAATTAGATTTCTTTTAAAATATCTCCTAAACTATTTGAGATATTATATTACTTATCGTTACAAATACATAGGTCTCTTTATAATACAAATATTTTATGATAAGCATATTTTTATAAAACCAATAACTTTCAAGCTAAACGTAAATATATATATTTTTTAACTTTTCGAACACAAAAGATAAAAGTATTGCGACCGCAAAAAATTAATCTAACCTGAAATGTTGATGGATGTCGATGTCTTTAGACCCCTCAAACCCTAAAAAGGGGTCTTTGAAATAACTTATGTCTGTGTGTCTGTTTAAACTTAAAATTAAGAGTAGTTCAATAAAGGGCGAAAAGAGAAAAACTAGATTTTCTCAAAATCGGCTCTAACGATTTTGATTAAAATTAGTATCTAGGCGTTGATTAAGATTATAGATAAATTGACTATTTTCATTTTCCAGTGAAAATGACCTTTAGGCTACCTTACAGAAGCTGAAATTTACTTATCTCCGCAACTATTTGAGATACTAAATAACTTATTGTTGCAAAATTGTAGTAGTATTAAAAATAAAAAACTTTTATTTGAAATATATTTTTATAAAACCAACAGTTTCTTAGATATTGGTAATTATATTAATACAATTTTGTGAGATTTAGTTATGAAGAGATACCATTATAAGCTTTAACGCAATAATTCTTCAATGCCATAGAGTAATTAAATATAAGTAAGTCTCTCAAAAAGTTATCATAGGAGAAATGTTTGTACAACAATGATCTATCTACATTTTAGACTCGATAGTTAATATTTACATTTTTTAACGGTCATAATGATTATAAATGAGGAATTTAATAGCAATGCGGTGGATATAAGATTTACAACACCTAATAAAATGTCGAAAATTTTAACATGAATTTGAAATTTTAACCCAACATTTTTTTTATCGGTCCAAACATACAAATTAGGACATTACTTCTTTAAAAACAAAATAATAAAATTTAAAACCGGAACTATAAAAAAAGTTTTACATAAGTATAGTGCAATTTATGCTTGGGTTTGCTAGTGTATATTAGTTCGTTTCACATATATTACAAGTTTTGAGTAAATATCTCCATTTTCAAACAATAGAGCGAGAAAGTCCGTGCGAAGTTCCGTACCATTTATTTTGTCAAGTACCTGTACAAACATTTTTGAATCATCTTCAAACTTATCTTAGATTTTTTTTAAATATTGACTCCGGCTTCAAAATAAAGAATTATAATACTATAGCAATATATGGTAATTACATCATTTTCATTTTTTACTTTCGTTATTCTTTAGAAACAATATTTTTAATTTAGAATGACAAAGTTATTCAAAAATAATTCACAATACCAAAGAAACTTCCCATAAGTAATCTGTATTGGATCATTTTACTGCCGTAAATTTGTTACAACTAATTAATATACTTTATCAATTTCTGAAGGAGTCGATGCTGGACAGTAGAAAAAATAGATAAATTGAAGTCGAAGGCATCACTCCTGGATATAACATTCAAACCATACCATAGTTACATAATGTGTAAATAATGAACCTGTTTACAAGAAAAGGGTGCGTTCCTCTTTTATAAGGAATTGGGCGTAGAGCAAAAGATTTGAATATTTTGTCCATGTTGTAATTTTGTTTATCCATGTTATAATTAATAGAGGAAAGAAAGGAAGCAAAATTACGTTGGTTAGAAAGTTCTAGGGTTTTGATCTTATACACTTTTAGCATTGTAAAAAGGAAGGCCAACGCCTTATTTAGAAACAAACTGAGAGTATTTAAAAGATAAAGTTGGCGAGATAGAACAAAATAGCAAAAACAAACTTAGTATTATTAAGGAAATTTATTTACGTATTAACGTATATAGGGAAAGTTATCAGGATAGGGCCAATTTAGTTAAAGATGAGAATGGTAACATGATGTAAGATATTAACGAGGTTTTGGGTAGATGGAACGACCCCTTCAGGCACATTTTGAATGTTTATGAAGTGTCCGAATTGGGTGAGGTTGTCTAAATTCATACTGCTGAACCAATAGTTCCAGATATAAATAATAGTGAAGTCAAAGAAGTTATTAGAAAGTTAAATGACCATAAATATCCAGTTATATGTTCAATTTCAGCAAATTTTATAAAAAGAGGTGATAAGTTAGTAATAGAAGTTCATAAATTGCTATGTTCAAAATAGAACCATTAGGTACTACCATAATAATGGAAGGGAAAAAGAAGATAAAACAGAGTGGAATGACTATAGAGGTATTTCATTGCTACCAACATGCCATTAAATCTTATCTAACTTAGTTTTAATGAGATTGATGCCATATGCAGAGGAAACAATTGGGGGGTCATCTGTGCGAATTTCGACGAACTAGGTCAACATAGGATCAAACTTATACTATTCGGCAAATTTTTTTTTAAATGGCAAAACTACATGACGGTTCATCGAATATAGGCTACATAGGCTATATTTTAAAAGGGCCTACGAGTAGGTTAAAATAAATAAATAATATTAAATTTTAGTTAAGCTTGGGATACCCAAAACACTTTTCAAGCTGAATGAATTATGTTTGACTGATACGCATAGCAGAGAATAGGCTGGATGTCACTTATCAAATAATTTCGAAATACATAAGGGGTTGAAAAAAAGCTATCCACATTACTTTTTAATCTAGCCCTAGAGTATGCTATTAGGCTAATGCATGAGAGCAGATAGGGTTTGACATTTAACTTTACAATGCAGATATTTTGTTACGCAGCAGATTTAATTTTGTTGGGAAATACTAAAGAAGCTGTTGCAAGAAATGTAGACATACTGAAGGCTAGTAAGGATATAGGTTTAGAATTGATTAATGAAAATACTAAGTATATGGTCACATGGAGAATACTGGTTAAGGATGATAATATAGAGAATACTGCGATCAACATATCACTTGACTGGGTTAATGAGTTTAAATATTTAGGAACAATTTGACTAGCAATACCAACACTAGATTGAAAATTAGGAATGAATACAGTCGGAAATTCATGATTTTATTCGTTCAGTAAGGTGTTGACATCTTGCCTGCTGTACAGGAATTTAAATATCAGATTATATTAAAATAGTAATGTTAGTGTTTTTTTTTTATATTTGGGTGTGTAACATGGTCTCTTACCCTACATGTTGAAAACAAATGTAGGGTTTTTGAAAACTAACTCCTTAGGAATATATTTGGTCCAAAAAGGGATTTTGCTATTGGGGAGTATGAGGTTATATATTTATGAGTTCATACGTTGTACTCATCACAAGACATTGTTAGGATAATCAAGTCTAGTAGAGTATGGTGGGCAGGACATGTGGGGTGAATGGGATAATATACAAACTTTTTCAGGTTACTGACTGGCAAACCCGATGGTAAGAGACCATTGGGAAGATTTGGACACAGATGGGAGGATACCATTAGAATGGGGAGATAGAGTGTAATGAGGTTTACTAAAGAGAATTATCTCAATATAGGAATAGGTAGCAAACTTTGTAAGTGCAGCAATGAACTTCCGAGTTCTTAATTTCATAAAGTAAGTAAGTAAGTATGCTGTGATGGATTCTAGCCTCACCTGAGCATTAGTATTTATTTACCATTTAAATGACTAAGCACAATAAAGATCTCTTTTAACTGGACCATTTAATCTTTTGTCTTTCTGTCTGGATTTTTGCTCTGCAATAACTATCAAATGTGTAGACTAAATTTAATGAAATTTGGCAAGGACATTTTTTGAATCTAGACCTAGTTATGAATGCACATAGGTTTGTAATTTGGTTGTCCATTCCAATATAACATTTTCTAAATTGATTTTTGTTTAATAGCACATCTCAAATGATTTTGATTTAAAAACACTAAGCATTCGGTCTATTACCTAAGGCGTATTAAAAAAAAGCCATATATGGTGAGACTGATATCATAAAACACGTTTAAACTGTTATTTTCAATGAATATAATATACTATAGAAAACAGTATTAATCATTTAGTTTTCTCTCTAATATGACCACAAACGTAACACATCATCTTCAAATGAAAGGAGTGATTACAGGGTATATTAAAACTTTAAATTCCAAGAAAAACTCTTTAAGTCTCTGATAAAGAAAATATCATGGAGGGCTCGTGGTCTACTGGTCACTGACATATTTGTTATATTGTATCTGTAAAAAGGTTTCTCTAAGCAGTGATATAGCTGTTGGGACGTGGTTCAGCCATCGATTTCAGAGGCTATCGTCCCAAGCACACTTGACGACCATCTTTCAAACTGCCGTCGTGTCCTCCTCGCTGTTCGAACTCTCGCTGTCCTTGCCCTGTCTCTTCCCGTCTCCTCCCAGTTCCTTGAGAATGACCTCTAGACTCTTGTTCTTGGTCTCCACCATGTAGTAGGTGGCAAAAAGCGTCCCGACGGTGCACGCCGTCGAGAAGATCCCGTATACGCCGTGGACGCCCAACAAGCCCTGGATGTTGACGAACGTCTTGGTGAGCAGGAAGGCGAGACCCCAGATGGTGCACACGCTCACCGTGATGGCCAGACTTTGCACCCGAGGGGCCATGATCTCGGAGACCACCACGTAAGGTACAGGACCCAGACCCACGGCGAAGAAGAAGATGTGCCCGCACAGGCAGGTGACGGGGACCCAGCCGTATCGGGACATGTTTATACCCAACTGCGCATATGAAACACACTCCCTGTGATGGTGTCTTTCCTTGCCCGAGTATTATACGAGAAAAATAAACATTTTGTTGTACCCTGTGTGATGATAACTTTTGAGCTATAATAATTTCGAACTTAAAAATACAAACAATCCTGATGAACTATTTATAAATGGATTAAAAGTCAGGAAAGAAGACATCTTCCGTTACCTTGACTCAATAATTGGAAAATAATAGAACCTCAGTCATTAAATTCGCCCAGAGGATCAGCAGTGTTATAAATACAATCGGTATGCTGAATTTAGTATTATGGAGCTGGAATATTATTAATAGGACTATATTAGTCAATTATGCAGAGTATGATCCTTTATGGGGCTGAAGTGTGGACAATAAACTACAGACACAAAGATAGACTACTCGTAGTCGAAATAGATTTCCTTATAATATCAGCCACAAAATTAAGAGAAGCGAGGGTAAGAAACACAGATATACGAAGGTCAATACATGCTGAGACAACTGAGTGAGATCGGAAGGAAGAGATTAAAATGGTACGTCCACGTACAAAGAATGGAAGGTCCTCGTATCCCAAAGAAGACCCAAGAACGGGAACCTGAAGGTAGGAGGAGAAAATGTCGATAATTAACCACCTGGTTGCACGACCTAGTGTGTTAAAAGAGAAGCTATGATTTGAAAATAGATATTGCAAGGAATCGAGATAAGTGGAAACAATGCCATTAAAAGTATTAATTAAGTCCTCTTATATGTTTTAATACTCTCCTCTGTATAGTAACTGTTCTATTGTCATTTTGTTAATATATTATGTATGATTTTTTTTTATTAGCACTGTGTCTTACTACACATTTGGATTATACGCTTATGCACTAACTACGCTGATGGTTTTAGGGATTAGGAACTTTATATTTATAGGAAGTCTAACCGAATTTGAGTGGATGGAGAGTGGGAAACCACTTTGGGAAAACCATCTTCAGTACACCCGACTGAGATTCGTACCTCGATCTCTCTGTCATTGGCAGTCTATTCTACTGCGAGAGTAGTGCCTTAAACCATGCGGCCACCAAAATTGGTGATTTTGTATTGATGATGTGTATTGTTCAGTTTGAGATAGTAAACCTTATTATTGAGGAATATTCTGAATATTTAAAAAATATTAGTATTGAACCATCCTTGTGAGATACCAAGAGACGAGACGGTCAACTACTACATCAGGCTGATAGAAAATCTGTTAGATCAATACACGTGTGAAATAACAAAAATTTTACAAGAAATAAAATATTTAAATAAACTAATCCATTAAATTTTATATTGGAGGTGACTATCCTATAAAACACACATTTTAGAGGAAGCGGGAATATTTGTCGAATTACCGCATGTCAATTTTGGCTACAAAATTATTACTAATTTACATGTGGGCTATCTGTTCATTAAGACCTTTTTTCTTCCATGATCCATTTGAAGTTTTATATAACTGGTTTACTATAATATAATATACTGACCTGCTTTAGGAAGAAGTATCCGGAGAGGATTCCTAAACTAGTGGAGACGACGCCATTGGAAGCAATCATCAGGATTCTTCTACCAGCGCGGTCTATGAGCAGTGTGCCAAAATAAGATCCCAGAAACTGTGAAGAAGTGCAATAAGTACTTTAAATAATAATCTAAAAGTGAAATATATTCATGGTTCTAAGTATCTATAGGGCTTACTAAACCAATTCATCATACTATTAGAGAGTAAAAGAAGTTAAATTATAAAAGCCTTAAAATGGTTGCTCATTTTAAGTATAAAGTGGTATTGAACATTTATAAGTGAGTTGATAAGTTGACTAAGATTGTATTAATTGAAAAGACTTGAAATCAAATGGTCCAACATATAAGTTTTTACACAGTAAACTAAGCATATTGACCAATTTAAGTCGGGACACACATAAACCTAAGTAAATATGTGCAAAGATCGGGTCGACACGTTCTAAATATACAAATCATACTATAACATGTGGGACCCACCTAATCAGTGGACAGGAGACATAAAAAATGAATAAATTTATATAAACATGTGTTCTATTTGACCTTGTTTCTAGACTGTAGTCATGTTTGTGCTACAGAAATGTTGAGCTGCTTAAACCTATAGGAAGTTCTCAAAATGGTCTCCTTCGGCCTGAATACAAGCTTTCAAGTCTTGTAAAAATACTAAGTGTTTGTCAGATTTATAACGAACAAACAGGAGTCTACTTTGGTTGTTTTAGGTAAAAAGCACGCCTGAGGACCCAAGGTTCTTGGGTTAAAACCCGGCCGAGATTGAAGGATTTTTCTCGAGCGATAAAAATTCTTAGAACAACTTTCTTTGGAGGTTAAAGTAAAGCCATCTGTCTCATGTTGATTGTGGCATCCAAAATAACCCTGAAAATCTCTTAAAAATACCTTTACAGGTAAAACTGTTAAGTCCTTTTGCTCATAGAAATTCTCAAATACTGGTATAATCAGTTAGTTCAGAAAATGCACGTTAAATGCCTCAAATAAATGAGAATAAAAAATTAAATGAAATGAACAAACAGGAATAACCCATAAACGTACTTAATCAACAGGTTGAGAGATATTGCATATGGTAAACAAATAGTTTATTGGAATCACTCAACTGTTACTTGGAAACAAGGTCAAACGGGACAAATATTTATATGATTTTTTTCATTGTTTTTGTCTCATGTTCACCACTGAAGGGGGTCATGTTACGGTATATACTGTATAAAAGAGCAACTTAAAGCTGTTAGTTTTTAATAAAATCCAATATTTTAAAGTTACATTGGACATATACCTGTACGGCACCGACCAATATCGTAGCTAAATTGGCTGACATTGAGCTCCCTGACTCTTGGAAGATGCTCACTGTGAAACTGAGGATCGCAAATATGCCGGAGAACTGTTGGTTGGCGCACAGGAATACACTTATGATGAAACCTTTCTTGGTGGCCGGAGATGAGAAAATCTCTCTAAACGACACCTTCTTACCGTCGTCACCAGACGGAGAATTTTCTTTGTTACGTTCTGAAATTTTTTGGAACTCCTCTTCTATTACTTGATCGCTTATACCGACCCTGAACCACCTGTGAAAATGTTTAAAGCTCAGTAAGGGTTTATATTAAATATTGGAATAATTCAACTTAGAACCAAGTGGGCGTGTAGAGAAAATGAGTTAAGTATAGTGTTTTTGCAGTATTTATTGCAAAATATCTTAAGGCAAAATAATTCGCATACTGTATTACTTTGGTAGAAACAAGAGTTTATTTTTCTTCACGTGGTGATATTAACAGTTAAATATCTGGCATTAGCATATTAACTTTTGATGATACATTTTTAAATGAAAATAAAAAGTTGTTATTAAATTCTAAGACACTCTTTACAGATATTCAAGAACTGTTGATATCACTATTTGAAGAAGATTTTGACTATCTCCCATCTTGTATGATACTACATACAGTACATGATATATTAAAGAAATGTGAGCACTAACTTTATGTTTTAATAGCGATGATATCCACTTCAATGGACGAATAATCTAAGTTGTCACTCTCGCACTAGACTAGATTCAGAACCTATTAAAACCTCCGTGCCTGGAACTAAGAGTTGTGACGTCACAAGAGTAGCAGCCGGTTTGCCCTGCTCTGCGTGTTTTCTCAGTGTAATGGCTTATATTCCAACAATAGTTGAGCACTAAATTAGTATTATTATTATTAGCACCGCGTCTTACTACCCGTTCGGGTTATACGCACTTACGCTAATGTGTAATGGTAGGGTGATTGCGAGATGAAATGGAGGACCTACAGTTTAACGTGGAATCCGAACCAAGGTGGAGGCCTGGAATTCCCCACATTCACAAGATGTCTTGTCAGAGGTGAAGGAAGGGTTTGGTAATCAGATAAATCTATGCCGGGACCGAGGATTGAACCCCGGCTGCCAGCATAGAAGTCTGACACCTTACCCCTAGACCACCAGGTCACCTCACTAAATTAGTAAAATATTGTATTGTCAGTCAATTTGAATCTAGGAGATATCCTTATTTATTTCATGTTCTTGTTGTTAATCGCTTTCAAAGTCGTTGTAACATTTAAATGTATTTGTTTAATTGGGCAAACTCGATAAAAAAATATTAATTTATTTTAAGAATCAAGCATTAAATTCAGTAAAATATTATGTTTCTAGTCAATTTGACTTAATGGTTGTCTTTATTTATTGTTATTCTTGAAAATAGCTTTCAAAGTTGTATCATTTACATATGTTTGTTTTATAAGGAGAGCTTGATGAAAGTATCAATTTATTATACGTTAGTAAACTTTTATATCTAAAGAAATTCTATAGTGCTACATTCCAATTTGTCAACTTTTTTTTTAGAAACTTTCTTAGGCTCTTCAATATGTGTTTTACTTAATTATAATTATCTTGCAATCCAAAAGAACATATTAAATATGTAGTTAACATTTATAGTATTTTTCTACATCTAAACAAAATTTAAGATTAAAATTAAATTTATTCAATTTTTGAATAAATATTGGAAAAAGAACCACTTCCTTTGGTAAGGTACATCCAGTAATTTGTTTTCATACCTCTAGATAAGATTTTGAAACAAATTGTAAAACACATATATTCTGGCAAAGAAAAAAATTCTACAGAAATTTTAGATTACCTCTATTTAAAATATTCTTGGCACCTTGAGAAATTTCTAAGCTAATATATATTTCAGTTGAAAGAAGACCAGATCAATGAAAACATTTTAGTTTTATTTTATGTGTTAAATAGCAGCACATCTGCACCATCCCCATAATTTAGATTTGGGAGATATCTGCGGTATCAATAATAACATTTTCATATAAACTGGGGTCATCAGTTGCTATTAAATTTTGCTTTTTTTCTGTTTCTTCCTCTGAAATTTTGACTCATGATTCCCATCTTTATTTATTTTGAATGTAAAAGGCTAGAAATAGTTATATTCCACTCAGGTTTCTAAACTTTTCATTAAGAATAGGTACACCTACCACTTAGTTGGTGATATTTTCCTAATCTAGCTTCAAGGTCATCTGTCCGTTGATAATTTGAACTGACGTTAGACTCGCATACGCTGCTAAACTAATAACATTATCATTCTTTTTATGTGTATTGTGAGAGTTGTCTGCTGGCTGTTTGATGGGTTTTGAAATTATTGAATAAGTGCTGTATTTGAATTTTGTGCTTATTTATGGTAAAGTTTTGATGTCTAAATGGATAGGTTTTTTTGGTAAACTAGAAAAAAGTTACAAATGCATCTGTGGAATATCGAAGTGGAAATGAAAATAAGAACGAACCCAAGTGGGAGTTTCATACAATCTATTCCACTGGCCGTTATCTTTATTTGGTACAACTAGCAAGTACAAAGACTGTTACCTGAACTTTGGATTCACATATACATGTCCTAAAAACTGTCAGATTCCTGGATGTATGGCGTGTGGAAAAAATCTAGTAATGATAGTATGATTCCAACTATTTTAAATATAAAACACATTCATTTGGGAAAATACAAGAAGTAGTTTAGTCGTTTATTCATCTTTAAAGCAAAATATTTAGAAAAAAGGATCAACAATAGCTCAAAAAGCCCAAATAGCCAGCCACCAAGTGGCTAAGATAGTAATGATAAAGCTGCAACCTCAAACCATTGCTGAGGATTTTATTTTGCGTACATGTAAAATACATTTTTAAGTACATTTTAGGAGATGCAGCTGAGAAATAAGTATCTTCAATACCTTTCTCAAATTATTCAATTTCTTGTCGTATTTATAATATGTCTTAAAATATTGCTAAAAATTTAACTGGGAAATAGAGTGATGGGCGAATATTCGCCCTGAGGCTAGATGAATTAACAGGCACCAGCCACAAATTTATTGTATTGAGCTACATCAGATTTGTTGATAATAATGAAATTATTGATTTTTTATTTGTCTAGCACAGAATTATATATTCAGTCCGTCTCTGAGACCATAGTAAGCAATGGACTATGCTGGAAAAAATGTGCTTCTGTTTGTATACTAGAAAGGAATGGAAGATTCAAAAGTTTCATTATAAGACTAAAACAAGAATTTCCGAGCATAGGCTCCACTCATTTCTTCATCCGTCGGGAGGCTCTGTTGGCGAAAGCTTTCTCAGCCTAACTTTAAGATGTTTTAGACTTTATTATTAGGATGGTCCTCTATATTAAGTCATAAGCTATAAAAACACGTGTTTTCAAACAATTATGTCATGAAGCGGTCTCTCGCCATGATACATTAGTTCCACACAGCAATATTCGTTGGTTGCCGAGGGGAAAATTTCTCACAAGATTTTATGAACGTAAGAACGAACAAAAATGCATATAACCTGAAAAGTAGTAGGACGCGATGCTAAATTAACTGAGTTTATTTCTCGAGCGATATGTCAAGCTAACCTACTTGACTGATATTTTAAACTACTGTATTTAAATAGTTTTAACCCAAGTATACAAGAAAAAAAGAAAATGTGTTAACCTCAGTTGACAAACTTAATGGTTTCCTAAGGAAACTTATACTGTGGAAACTACAACTGGAAAAGAAGACGTTACAAAAGTTTCCTCTGACAGCTGAAATAGATCCGCAAGTAGAAATTATATCAGGATTGATCTTAGAACATTTGTCATTTCTTTAATATAAAATTAAGAATTACTTCCTCTATCTCACCGTTAACGAATATGACTGGGTACGCAATCCGTATACAGTATCACCTTAGGAAACAACACAACTTACTCCGAGAAAAGTGGAACAACTCATTGAACTGTAAGTAGATCACACTCTCCAGCTGAAATATAAATAGTTACTACTTTATAAATATTTGATGTTATCGAAAGAGTGCCCAGCAATGGTTGAATGGGCTGAAAGAACACTGTTGCCATTTTCTTCTACTTACCTCTGCGAACTGGGATTTTCGGTGCTTACAAACATAAAGAAAAATAAACGAGAATGACATATTTACATTTAACAAGAAATGGGGGTATTTTTTTATTATATATAGACCAAGAATAAAGGTTTTGTGCAAGAAAAGAGAATACCATCTGTCTCATTAACTTTTGCTATTTGTATTTATTGTTTCAAATATTTTAAATAAATACATTTAGTATTTTCATATTTTTCTCTTTTATTTTCCCTATTATTAGATATTTAATGTTATGAAAAGAATTAATTTTCAGTAAACTAAAGAAAATTTTGCGGCACACCCAGCAAACCCTTTGAGAACCATTAAACTAAAGATTATTTTAAAAAAAAATGGGAACTACCTCGACTCTGCTAGATTTCTGACTGCAGGTACATCAATAATCAATTACTGATCAGATTTATTGAAGGTGAATTTTTCTTTAATGGTTTCTCACTCTACATCCAGGTAATTGTGGGTACATTTCTACTAAATTATACCTCCCTAATCCATACCTCATCAGTGTGTATACGTGGATGGCTTGGAAGAGAAATAAGATGTGACATGAAAATATAGCTAAGATTCTACTACAGAAAACGAATGGTTGACCTGAGAGATTGCAGAGCGTCCTGCCTCCTGTCCTTGCTGATTAGAAACACGGGTGACTCCGGTAGGAAGAAGAATGAAGCGGCGAAGAAAAGGGGCAGCGCCAGTCCAGCCAAGTTGAGGGCGGTATACGGCACGTATGAACCCAAAACGTATGTAAAAAGGATCCCTGCGTTGATGAAAAACAAGAGGAACGAGCCAAGGGTGCCTCGGATATCATCCTGCGCCATTTCCGAAACGTAGGAGGAGCACAGGACCAGGGTACCACTGGAACCTGTACCAGCGACGAACCTGTTCAAGAATTTCATCATACGTTAGTAAATATTTTTAGAAAACTTATTTGTATCTTCTTGTGTCGTTAATGACTTCAAGGAGTATGCCAAATTCACATATGAAGCTACGCTATGCTATGCTATGCTATGCTATGGTATGTTTTGCTGCGCTATACTATGTTTTAATATCGCTAGCCACGTATATAAACGAACACGTTCACACATCACGCTATGCTCTGTTATGCTATGCCGTGCTAAGCTACACTATGCGAGCGAAATCGCGGACTGGGCGATTTATAAGTCTCACTCGCACTACACTTTGTACTGCGCATGCGCACAACGGACAGACCCACAAAAGGCCATGATATCTTGAAGACTTCAAATACTCTACTAAACCTTCAAAAGCATAGCGTGGTACAGCTCACTGTGTGAAACACACGAGAAAAAATGTCACACAGCGTAGCGTAGCTTTATGTGAGAATCCAGCATTAGTATAGAATTAAAACTGACGGGAGCTAATGTTAATATTTTTGCAATTTTTGATGACAAGAGTTTTCCCACAGTAAACTAAAAAAAACCATCAGAATGGTACATACTATGGGCCTATTCTTAAATATAGCAGTTTTACCTTGACGTATTGCACTATGGTCCTATTTTATAGGCTATACCATAGTGAAATAATGCAAGGTAAGCTTGATAACCTACAGGTTAAACTAAGAATATGTTTAGTTTAATTTTATACATAGTAATATTAAGAGCTTTTTAAAATATTACCCGCCTCGGTGGCGTAGTTGGCTAACGCCCTAGTCATGTTGAGCTCGACTACTGAGGACGGGGAGATCGAAGTTCGAATCTCGGTCGGGTGAACTGAGGGAGGTTTTTCCTAAATGGTTTTCCACTCTCTCTCTCCACGCAAATGCGGGTTCACTTCCTCTAAATCAACCTTCCCAATTCCTAATATATTAGCGTAGTTAGTACCTAAAGCGTATAATCCGAACGGGTAGTAAGATGCGGTGATAAACATTATTATTATTATTATTTAATATATTAGTCATGATCTTAATGAGACTTTGAAAATTGAAAAATAACACCTGAACACTAGAATCGAATCCTGAAACGGGACGATTTCTGGATAGCTCAATGGTCAGAGCATTGGCTTACTAAGCCAAAGGTCCCGGGTTCGATTCCCATGTCCATGTGTCATTTTTAAATTTTAAGAATATGATATCTAGATGGAGTAATCCTCACTAAACTCATAAATAATAGCTTTGGATATTTGATTCTCATACATTTTAGCTATTTAATTTTGTTATAAAAACTGTAAAATATGGAGTTTAAGACGCGTTCCCTTCCCAACCCACCTGAAACCACATAACCTAAGTGAACAGATATACCTACATTGATGGGCACTAGGATAAAGGCATTAGCTTCTTTCGGTGTGGTTCGACTGTGACAGGTAGGTCAGGGCACAAACACCAACTAGGTGAAATAAGCTTTTTTTTTACCCCCTTATTGGTTTTCGACTTTCCGGACTTTCAACTGTAGATATATATTCTTTAAATTCTACTATCCCCATTGCTACCAAATTAGAGTAAATATGAGGATAGCGTGAATAAGTAAGCACAAAACAATAATAGAGAAGAAGCAATGAACAGGATGAGGAGGTTATATTACAACAACCAAAAATGTTTACCCGCTTTAATAAATGTATGGTCAAATACCTTAGCTCAGTCAATAGCGTGTCTGTATACTGAGCAAAGGGTCTAGGGTTAAATTCCATGCATGGCCTAAAAATGTATTATTGGTTAAATGTGGTGTTCCCCTTTCATAGTCTGGGGTCTGGATGTTGTGTCTGTTCTATATTTAAGTTAGTTTGAAAGTCGTGTACTGATATAATCAGTTGGTTCAGAAAGTTCACGTAAAATACCTCAAATAAATGAAAAAATAATAAATTTACGACACTCCCTCGTAGTACCGTCTATAAAACCGGATATCTCAGTCGGGAGAACACTAACCTAAGGTAGGTGACCTGGTGGTCTAGGGGTAAGGTGTCAGACTTCTATAATGGCGTCCGGGGTTCAATCCTCGGTCCCGGCAAAAATTTATCTGATTACCAAACCCTTCCTTTCCCTCTGACAAGACATATTGTGAATGTGAGGAATGCCAGGCCTCCACCGTGGTTCGGATTCCACGTTAAACTGTAGGTCCTTCATTTCATCTCACATTCACCCTACCATTGCACATTAGCGTAAGTGCGTATAACCCGAACGGGTAGTAAGACGCGGTGCTAATAATAATAATAATAATACTAACCTAAGGTTCAGGGGTGGAAACTATTTCCAGGATATTTAATTTTTCACCATGGGACGAATCCTAGAACCGCTAAGAGGAGCATCTCCTTATACTCCCTTTACTCAAAACAACTGTGAACTCTGACCTTGAAACGAGTATTAGCACCGTGTTGTCCGCTAACAGGATGAGAACCCAGCTGATGACGTAGAGTGTAGCCACGAGGTATCCCGCCACTTTCCTGCCCCATCGGTCCTGTAAAATGCCATACAGAGGCGTGGTGATGAGCGCTCCCAGACAGATGAGCGACCCCACCCAAGAGGCCTCCTCTTCGGACATTGGCCCAGAGCCTAGAGGCGTCGCATCCGTCTTCAGCAACGGTAGCGTCGGGGAGGGCCACGCCATGATCGAGCCATAACAGAAGCTAGACAGGTTCACTGAAACCAAATAACAAACTAGTAATATCATTTTAAAAATCAAATCTCCCTATAATTATACTTTTTTTTGGAATAAAGAAATAAAGTTAATTTTTAAAAATCTGTTTATAACTTTGATCTTCCAAATATCTACAATTTTCTTACTAAAGAAATTCGATGACCATGTTACAAGGTGTGCAGTTATTTTACAAAAAATTTGTAATTACATATTTAAAAAAAAGTATTTGTATTCACGCAAGCTAAGCAATATGTCTTGGTTTGTCAATAATGGGATTGTCAGGGCTCTAATTCCAGCTGGCCTTAAGGATTTTTTTCGCCTAATATTATTATTAAAACCGCTTCCTACTACCCGTTCGTGTTATATGCATTTACACTAATGTGTAATGATAGGATGATTGTGAGATGAAATGGAGGACTTACAGTTTAACGTGGAATCCGAACCACGGTTGAGGCCTGGCATTCCACACATTCACAAGTTGTGATTAATACACGTCTTGTCAGAGGTGAAGGAAGGGTTTGGCAATTTTCCTAATAAGATCACCATCCTTCAACCACGCAAATGCGGGTAGATCTCTTCTAAGATCTACGCTCCTCATTTATATATGTACACGCGTGTCTGGGTCACATCACTCGTATCCCAGTCGGTGGGAAGATTAGCCGATATTTGTGAACCGTTGTACAGGAAACAAATAAATGTCATCGTACATCCTTTCCTTGGAGCTCTTTTCCAAATCGCGATGAGCTGAGGTGATGGTTATAGTGGATACTAGTATTTGAAACCAGTGGAAACCCTTAAACATATCTTAAGCCTGAATTAACCAAACCTTGATGACCTTTTGAATAATTACCCCTTCTGGAAAATTACTCAAAGGTACCTACCGGGAATCGAACATGGGTCCCCCTATACTCATAGCGAGGCGTAATGACCACTATGCCACGACCCCAGTTTCCTTCCTCATACCCGCTTCATTCGCCGAATGGTATGAGACGTCACTCTCTTGTTAAACTGGCCTGTTGATGACGGGGAGATCATGGTTCGAGTCCCGGCTAAGTTTAGTGAGGATTGTTTTTCCTAAATAGTTTCTCATTATTCTTCCATGCACTGCGGGGAGATTACCTCTAAAATGCTTCCCTCCTAATCCCTATCCCATTAGACTAATTATATATAAGTAGGTGTCTAAAACCTGAGCAGGTAGTAAAACGAGATAATTTATAATAGTAAATGGAAAGCTCGGACGCGTAGTAAGACGCGTTGATATAATTGTACGAAAATTATATACTTATGAGTTGTACTAAGATGAAAAATCATCTGAGGGAACTTTCTTGCTTATTAAAATCGCAAAGTTTAAAGTAAAGCGAGTAGGATCAGACGTTTTGTAATTTTTATTCAAATAAACAACTAGGAAATTTTTTAATTACCTCAACCACTTTTTTTTAATGAACTCTTAAACCTAGATAGCTACCATACATTCAACAACTTACGTAAATTATACACACCGTGTTTCGTAAATCATGTTTGAAAACCATAGAGGTAGTATGGGGGAGACAAAAGGCGTGAATTGGTGTAAACAACCTGGTGGCGGAACCCCTTCCTTCCGAACCCCCCAAAAATGTGAGAGAAGCCACAGGGGCAGGTACCCACCTCGGTGGCGTAGTTGACTAACGCGCTAGTCGTGTTGAGCTCTACTGCTGAGGACGGGGAGATCGAGGTTCGAATCTCGGTCGGGTGAAATGAGGAGGGTTTTTCCTAAATGGTTTTCGACTCTCCCTCCACGCAAATGCGAGTTCACTTCCTCTAATTCACCCTTCCCAATTCCCAATCCATTAGCGTAGTTAGTACTTAAAGCGTATAACCCGAACGGGTAGTAAGACGCGATGCTAAATATTATTATTCACAGGGGCAGGTCGGCAACACGCACCCTTGATCGCCCAATCAAAACGTGCCAGCAGAAGGCTGTGGCCGGCCCGATCCCCGGGCCTGACGTCCATGGAGGGATGTAAAATGACTGGTTTATGAAATGTGCATGTGGGATTTGCTGTGGTCAGTGCAGAAGATTGGGTCACACGTGTTCTAGCGGCTTGTAGGACAGTACCAGTAGTTTTTGAACGAGTTCAGGTGAACATGATTTGCCATGTAATGTTCACAATTTTGAACAACTGTTGTAATCCTAATGTTCGGTTTTAAATAAAAGGTTGTGGTCATATGGTTCAGACTTTCGTTCAAACATCTCTTGTTCTACACATCTAATAGGGTGTCAATACCACGAACCTGTCGTGTTTCGCTGATGTAACTGACGCGTGTTACCAATCTGCCCCTGTGGCTTTTCTCACTGGAGGGGGCGAGGGGGTGAGGGGTAAGAAGTGTTTTTGACATAAGGATGATTAAATCAATCTACTGATTTTCTATCCTCATACTACCTCTCTTGGTTTTGCACATGAATTACGAAACATGGTGTATAGATTGCGGCTTCGCTATTCAAAATTTGTAAACTTTATATGATGATCCTCGAATTATGTTTTTTTTATTTTAATAAAGAAATCTAAAATTTATTTCGTAGATTTAAAAAATACTTTCGATATAATGTCTTAAAAAATATCTTCTTTTTTGTATGTGTTAAAAATTTGACATTTGTTGGCATTAAAAAACTATAAATGAAAATCGGTTTTAGTAGAACTCCTGGAATTATTATTATTATTATTATTATTAGCACCGCGTCTTACTACCAGTTTGGGTTATACGCACTTACGCTAATGTGTAATGGTAGGGTGATTATGAGATGAAATGGAGGACCTACAGTTTAACGTGGAATCCGAACCACGGTGGAGGCCTGGCATTCCCCACATTCACAAGATGTCTTGTCAGAGGGGAAGGAAGGGTTTGGAAATCAGATAAATCTGTGCCGGGACCAAGGATTGAACCCTGGCCACCAGCATAGAAGTCTGAAACTTTACCCTTTGACCACTAGGTCACCCTCCTGGGATAATTGTCGAAAATAATCCCGTCACGCTTTAAAATACAAAGATAATGATCACTATACGTTATTCAAGACACTTAAATCCATTTATGAATTTACCACTTTACCCGAAGCTCCGCTTAAGCTCAGAATAACTGGGCAGAATTTAACGATGTTTATGACCGACCCGTACTGCCGTCGTTCTAACTTGCGAGCATAATTTAACGACACCCTTGGCAACACATTGCTTCTGAAACTATCTACATCCAAGACACTTGCCCCTAAAGCAAGTCAACTACATCAAAACTTTTTAGCTCTAAACATAATTCGTTCACACTTAGATTTCCCTTTAGACAGCGTTTTTTTACTATACTCATTCCTCCAACCTGCAATCTATAACTTAGAAAGTTTCTAACTTTGCACATAAAAAGTGGACAGTTTTCCTAATATTTTTAGCTAAAACAAATAATGCGTTGTGCTATAGTTTTTAGTTTTTTTTAGGCCTACCACTAACACTTTTCAGTCTATGAAGCAAATATGAATATAAAGTATTTATTTTATTTATTTAGCACCGCGTCTTACTACCCGTTCAGGTTATACGCTTAAGTACTAATTACACTAATGAATTAGGGAATTGAAAAGTTATATTTAGAGGAAGTGAACCCGCATTTGCGTGGAGGGAGAGTGTAAAACCATTTAGGAAAAAAACTCAGTTCACCCGACCGAGATTTGAACCTCGATCTCCCCGTACTTGGCAGTCTATCTCAACACGACTAGCGCGTTTGCTAACTACGCCACAAAGGCGGGTTAATATAAATAATTATGGAGCATTGAAAAAAAAACACATTAATCCAACCAGATATTTAATTTTTCATTTCTTAAAACTCATTTGATCGTGTATATTTATTTGTTTAGTAAAGCCGTGCTGTATTCTCGGCGAAGACAGTCCGGTTTAACTCTCTGGTCTATACCACAATATTTAAAGTTAGTCATTTACATATATTTATTATTTCAAAATTTTTGATGACAGAATTAATTTCTTCATCCTCTTCACCAAAATGGCTGTGAATATGCTCACTGAATTCTTTAAATGTTTATGTTGCGAAATACATCTTACCACACAAAGGGCACATTCGACAAATATACGGCACAAGATCTGGTTTGTTTGGTGGTGTCCTTTGAGTAGTGAAATCTTCCATGCCATCGGTGGATGGAGGCTCAGCTACCTGGTAAAGTTGTCGTTGAATCTTTTCATTGTAAGTGGTTATGTGTGCCATACCCCAACTGTTTTTGGAATGTTCTGTGTAGATGAGGACCAGGATCAACTCTCAAATGCTCTCTACACTGTTTTCATGTCATTTCACCAATTGTAGCCCTGCTCAGATATTTGACGGCATTCCTCAACATGACTTGTTGTGTCTTGAGTGACTCCACATCCTCCAGGTAACCAAAACCCAAGTTAGGAACATAGAACGAAGAGGCTCCACTATGCAGCTCCACCAATTCAGCATACTGATTCTCTAGTTCTGACTTCTCTTGGAGGATACTCTTGATTAGCTTTGAGGATATCTCTTCAAGGCTTTCTTCTTTCATATACTCTGATAGCTTTGTTGGTGAGAAAAATTACAATCTATGTTCAACATTTCTCTTTGGATTTTAAGTTAAAATTTCTCCTTGGCCTTTAAGTTGATATTTTCCCTTGTCAAACAAATTAAACAAAAAACAGACTACTATGTTCAATAATACGGTATATTCATGGTGATTAGCTGCTATTTACGTGGCTTAAGACGGTAATCTCGCCTTTTTTCAAAATCCAAAAATATACATCTGAAGTGCTCGATCGATTGCTTAGAATTTTAAATTCAAATATCTTAAGGTGATCCACTAAACGCAACACTTTTTGAGAATCCATAATCTTTTAACGGATAATCAGTTCACAAAGCCATATTATAACTTATATACGTTGCTCAACCTAAGTTCAAAAATTGTCCCTGACAAGTTTTGTCAGAATTGGTCCATACGTTTTGCATCAATAGCGGAACAAATAGACTAAATGCCAAACGGCCGAGTAAAAACAAAAGCTCGGTGAAGTTAGTTTATTTTCAATAGCGTTTTACACCGATTTGAGTATTTTTGATGTAAAGGTAAAGGATAAGAGATTAAACCTAGCTTTTTTTTTAATGCAATCCTTTGTTTGTATGAGTACAACAGAAGATTCTGAGATATTGATTGAAAATTATTTTTAAATGGTTTTGTAACGCTAGTAAAATAAATAGTAAATATCGTAGTGTTGAGAAGTTTTTTTTATTTAAATAGCTGATACTCTAAACAGGCCATTCTAGCTCCAAAGTTTCCATGCTCATTATTTATTAATATTATTTTATATTCATAATAAAATAAGTATAAGATTACATATTAAATACAATAAAATTAAATATCTAAATGGCAAGGAAAAAAAATTGAATTCAAAGAAAATAACGAGAATAGTGTTTCATTGGATCAAAATATTTAAATCTTATTTTGAATGTATTTCCATCCTCCTTTAAGTTATAATTTAACGGTATAGGTTTTGTTTGTTGTGTTGTTGATATACAGTATATTCGGCGTAGGAGTGGTGGTAACCGACAGCTTTATATTTGCAAACATTGATTGAAAGTCACCAATGTTAACCTATGTGGAAATTATTATTATTATATTCTCAGTAATGTTATATTATCAATCAAAATGTTATCAAGCTCTTCTAATAATATTTTCCTAAGAACAAATTTATAATTGGTTTATTCATGAACTTTTTAAAATAACATAAAATATTAAAACAATATGTTCCCCGCTTCAGTGGCCGTATGATCTAAGGCCTACTTTAAAATTAGATTAGACCATCGAAAGCGGAGAGATCAGAGTTCGATACTGGTCGGATGTACTAGGGTGGTTCCTACTACATGGTTTTCCACTCTTTCTACACGCAAATTTGAGAGTAGCACCTTATACCAATGGGACATCATAGCGGGTAACCCTTTAATTAATAAATCAATTAGGACATATTTCTAAAATGCCAAATTTTAGTTTCATAACATCAATGTTGGTGGTTGGCAATGGGCTTCCTGTAAAAATCAGTGTTTATATGGTTTTATGATTTGTTTAACCGTTTCAATATAGCTGCCGCTCAAAAAACTTTCAGTTTAGTAACTAATATAAAGTGATTTTAATTTCAAATTTAGAGCAATCGATCATACCTATGGCGTAATTATATATATATACATATTTTGCGAAGACTGGCTTTTAAACCATGTGTAAAACGGTCATTATCTATGAATATATAGTCTTGTTTAGTATGGCAATAATTTATGTTCTCTCTAACTTGGCCACTGAGGAAAACTATCTACTTCAAATCTAAAATGAAAATAAAGGATATAATTCAGCTTTAAATCGCGAGAACAACTTCAAATTCAATTTTTGTTAAAATTCCCCAACCTAAAAACATGGAGATGATTACTCGCTTCAGTGGCTACATGGTCTAACTCACCACTCTCGTGTTGGACTATAGATTGTCTAAAACGTGGAGATTGGGGTTCGATCCCAGCCTGGTGCACTGAGGGTGGTTATTACTAAATGACTTTCCGCTTTCCTTCCACGCAAATGTGGGTAAACTTCCTCTTAATTAAACCTTCCTAGTCCCTAAACTATTAGTACATAGGCATATAGCCCGAACGGGTAGTAATACGTGGTGATATAAAAAAAGTCCACAATTTTTTTTTTCAGCACCTCGTCTTACTATAAGTTTGGCTTATACGCATACGTACTGATTACTCAAAAGTGTTAAGGTTGAAGAAGGTTGAATTTAGGTGAAATTTGCGTAGAGGGAAAGCAATTAAACATTTCTAAGGAAAAAACACCTTGAATACATCCGACTGGGATTCGAATCTTGATCTCCCCGTCATCGGAAAGCCAGTCTATTGAGAGAGGGATGCCTTAAAATATTCAGTCACCAAAGCCGGTGAGGTATTTTATTAAATAAACTAATAGCACTAGATTATACAGGATGTTAATAAAAGGGATCATGACTTTAGAATATTGGAGTATCGTACTCATTAAAATGTCGTCTGCAAACCAACTTACACAGAGATTCAAGATAAGTCGATTAGATCCAGTCACTTTTCCCCGCCTCCGATCCCCTGAATTTAATACTCTGAAGATGTTTTGTATCGGTATACTTTTATGGTTTAGTGTACTCTTCTCCAATAAATGATTTAGCAGACTCACAACAACGAGCTGAAAATTGTTGTCAGACGATTCGAATAGAGCCGAAGATTTGCAAAGAATACGTAAGAGTCTGATTCAAATATGTTATACATTTGCGTGGAAAAGGAAGGCCCAAAAGTAAAACACCTTTTATAATGATAAGGTAGTAAATTTTTGCCATGTAAACCCAAAAAACACTTCATTTTTATACGATTTTTTTTTGCTACTACTGAAAAACAAAATTGCCTTTGTATACATGAATGAATTTATTTGTGGATCTCTATTTAGTAGGACTATTTTTTACTAATTTTAATGAGTACTACAAGACCCTAAACTTATTAACGGAATAGATAGAGGTAGTGAGGCATACTCTTAACAGAAATAATAGTAGGCCTAGAATATTATCAACACTAACCCAAAAAATATATTTTAATATTTTAAAGGTACAGGGGAAAATGGGAAAAGTCACATAACACACATTTTCCAGGACATCAACTATTATATCGCAAACCCCCATTAGGGCCCCAGTAAATAAATCGTTTAATTAATTTAAATACGAAATACATCTTTAAACCATAATTTAAACTTTATTTGAAAGTCCTCGCGATTGTTTAACAGGTGAAAGCACTAAATCAATTTGAGTTAAAATTGAACTTTCTTCTTTTTCCCCGGTACCCTACATTTTATAAATAACCCTTTATTCCAGAACCCTACTATATCTGTCCCAATTATCTGTGACTTATTATTATTATTATTATTATTAGCACTGCGTCTTACTATCCGTTCGGGTTATACGAACCTACGCTAATGCGTAGTGGTAGGGTGATTGTGAGATGAAATGGAGGACATACAGTTTAACGTGGTATCCGAACCACGGTGGAAGCCTGGTATTCCCCACATTCACAAGTTGTGATTAATACACGTCTTGTCAGAGGTGAAGGAAGGGTTTGTCAATCGGATAAATCTGTGCCGGGACCGAGGATTGAACCCCGGACCCCCCCAAAACAGAAGTCGGAAACCTTACTCCTAGACCACCAGGTCATCCTGTGGTATATTGAAGCCGACTGAGCTACCACTCTCACCTATAATACTGGCGAGGTACTGTCGGAACTTGGCGGCCGAGGTGGTTGTGGGAAGACGAACACTCTTATTGTTGAGGGGTTCTGATTCGTTGTTTAGAGCAGCCTGTCCTTCTTCTTCCTTGATCACCGTCATCCTGTTCGGTCACCGCACCCGATGCTGGAGGACCAAACACAAAAACATGTAAAAAAAGTATCTCTTGTACCCTTTTTATAAACTAGATATTCATGATTTCAATATTCATCACACTTTTCAATTTTTATTTTTTATTTTATCGCCACGTCTTATTAGCTGTTCATGTTATACTCATAAATGATAATCACTCTAATGAAACAGAGATAAGAAAGGAAGCATTTTAGAGGTAATCTATCCACCATTTGCGTGAAAGTAGATTGAAAAACCTCTTTAGAGAAAAACCACCCTCAGTAGGCCCGAAAGGTATTTGAACCCTAATTATACAAACTTTCTCATAAAGTTTATTAAAGCTTGGAACAAAATTTTTCACAAATTAGTTATTTGTTAAGTGTCTTCAAATGATTTATATTTTATTGAAATAAAAAATAAACTCTTTATTATGAAATACAATACCCATATTTAATTAAATCTTAAAAGCCATTTTAGACATATTTCGAATTTTCTTACATATTTCTTTAGTAAATTAACATTAATTTAATTTATTTTCGAAAAAAGAGCTAATATATATTTTTATTATTATGTAAAATAGTTTCCGAATACTAATTTAAACAAATTTGTTGTGGTTATTTTTAAAATAATGCATCTTTTTAATATGGTCGTTAGTAAATAACTATTAATTTTTTAAAGTAATAAAAACTATTTATACTGTTAAAAACCTACAAGATACAAATTTTGAACCCAATCATTAGAGCTATTTTTAAAACATTTCAAATTTTTAAAAAGTCAGTCGTAAGTAAACTACCCCTAATTATTTTTTTCTCGAAAGAAAAGTATACAGTACTGTTTCATTTATAATGTCAAAAACTCCCAATATATAAATTATAAACAAATCCAGAAGGGCCATTTTTAAAATATTTTGAATTTTCGATGAATATTGATTATTTTGGAGGTAAATAAATTCTTTGATAGCCATTTTAAGCAAAATTGTTTGAGCTATTCCGAAAAATATTAAATTATTAAAAAAATATTCATCCCCTTTAATTTCAAGGCTTTAGGGTTAAAGTCTGAGTTTGCGGATGGTGTTTGATTTTAGATGGTCTCTTTATACCTCCACGCAAATGAGTACAGTTACATTAGTGTAAATATGCGAATAGCCCTTAAGGGTTGTAAGACAATGATGCACACACAAAAAGACTTGGATTAGTAAACAATATAATACCTTGGTAGCCCTACTTTTAAAACACCTGTTTGGTTTAAGTTAGTGTGTAAAACTAATGTACGAATGTGTGTCACTGGGAGGTTTGGCAACGCGCCAGCATGCTTGCTTCTGACACCCCCAAGAGGTGACTGGGGAGGCAAAGGAGAAAAGGTTCACCTTTCTCAGTCCGTGTCCTCGAGTTAGTATAATTTGTTGATGGGCCTTAAGTTTAGTTAGTTGAGTGAAGCTAAACAAAACAGTATAATTAGCGATGTTTTGTAAAAATCATTTCGACACTGAATTTCACTCTCATTAAAAAAAAATGGGTCACGGTTTCTTACTGTTTATTCTATAACCGTTCAGTTCAGAAAGCGCACGTTAAATTATTATTTATCATAAGGTGTTCTGTCTTGTAACAGGTCTATTACATTTGTCAGTGAGCTTAGACCAGATCAACCCTGCTTTCTGTTTCCTCATTCAGTTCCCAAAATTTTCTGCTTTCCTTCAAATCATTCAATATTTAAATACTCCGCCTACCTAAACACCTCTTTCCCTCAACCTTTCCGTCTATGTCGTCGTGCAGAAGACAGTTTCTCACAAGAATGTGTCCGATCCAGTTTGCTTTACACAGAAGAATCATATCCAAAATGGATCTCTTATCACCCACTTTTCTTAGGACCTCTTCATTTGTCACCCTGTCTGTCCACCTAATCTTCTCAGGTCTTCTTCAGCTCCACGTTTCAAAACTTTCTAAATAGTTATTTTCTATCTCTCTTAAGAGTCGAAGATTCTGCTCCACACAGTGGTATGCTCCAAATATAGCTTTTCATCAGGTTTTTCCTCATTTCCAAACACGACTTGCTGGTCAGAAATAATCTCTTCTTCTTGAAAGCACTAACGTAGAAGATAATTTACGTACTTTACGTGTGCTATAATTATTTCACAAGCCAGATATTTAATAAAGGCAAAATAAGCCGCTTTTACAATAAAGCTAAGACATTTTCTCATCTACTCTAACTTCCACACGATAGTTTATATTTTTCCCTCCAATATGTAATTACGGTCCAAAATTCATTAGGAGAACCTTATCTGAGAGCTAGAAAAGTTACAAGATCTATGTTCACGTGTGTATACGTCACGTCAACTCATGTGATCGTCTGTTGTAGCTTTTAATATATACTATAAATACCTATAAAACAGCACGAGTAATTTATAGATGGGACTCTAGAATCCCTCAAATCCTACGGTATTTGAGAGATTCGAGATTAATAAAAAAAAATCTCAGAAGAGTATCTAGAATAAAATAATTATAGATACCTTTATTGCATAAAATATTATTTCAAATCATTGGTAAAAGTAATTATATGGACTGGTATAGTTGGGAGGGTAAAACAGAAAAGGACAAAATTGTATGGATATAAATAATTTACTAAAGTTTTATCTTTGTTGTTTTTGTTTTAATATACATGACAAAAGAAAATAGCATTTTGTCAGCGGCACCAAGACTTATAACTTATTTTAAATATAATTTTAAAACATTATTATTATTATTATTATTATTATTAGCACCGCGTCTTACTACCCGTTCGGGTTATACGCACTTACGCTAATGTGTAATGGTAGGGTGATTGTGAGATGAAATGGAGGACCTACAGTTTAACGTGGAATCCGAACCACGGTGGAGGCCTGGCATTCCCCACATTCACAAGATGTCTTGTCAGAGAATTTTAAAATAGTTTCACTTTAATTGAAAGTGTATATGTAAAAACATTCTAAGATTTGAATTTGGATTCGAGATTCGAAAGAAAATTTAAAATTCAGATTTTCGAGTTTAGGATTTGAGAAATGATTCGAACCGTCTCTACTAATAATATAGTAAAATATTATTTTGATTTACTGCAAAATAATGTGTTTTTATTTTCTAAACCAAAATACTACTATAATACAAGTGAACTAACCTTTGTAATAGTTATCTATCCACGTATCACTGCTCACACTACATGTAGATAGGTTTTCACTATTTTTCACTGTACCGCGTGTAAGCTCACCAGTTTTTTTCGTCTACATAACCTCGCGTGGATGATGTGTGAAAGAAGCGTTGGTTGACCCAACTGAAGCTTTCCGATACGATCCAAGATAGTTTTGGCGCCTACAAAACATTAATAAAAAGAAGTAGCATTCACTCTATTAAAAATGTGTGATAGCAACGTCACAAGTGTCACTGAACTATGTCGATAACCTACTAATGAACTAAAGATATTCAAGTCGGAGAAGATGATAATGTGAGTAGGTTAAAGATAGAACTGGAAAATGCTACGGATGGATGTCTTTTGGGACTTTCTAAATATTTTACTATACATATGTCACAGTTTATTTTAAAAATAAGTGGATGTGTGTGAGTACTTGGAAATTGTAGCTCAAATCTAATTTTAGTAGCTTTCCAAACTTTACTCGAAGATTTTTACAAAACTCGAAAAATGTGAGTATTCTGAATTTTCCGATTTTGGTTAAATGGATGAGAAGAAATTTCATAACTTAAATAAAACATCATTTTTTGGTTTGGCAGAATATATATGATATATTTTTTAAATTTTAAAATCAAGACCTGTTTTGCAAAAAAAAGCTAATAATTTAATTATAGAACATATTTTAAGTGTGTAAGAAAATTGAAATAATTTCAAAAAGTTAACAACCAATCACCCCAAATGATCAAATTTTTTTTAAAAAAAATACTGAAAATTTGGCTCGTGTGAAGAACCAGTCAAAAAGCAAATATTTTATAAGATACTAGCAATCCCGCACAGCGCCCGTGACCCATCTACAAATTCAAAATGAAACGTTATCTCTGAAACGTGTCGTCTTTCTCTGTTTTTTCCTTGTTGATTTCGTACACTTTTTTTTCCGAGGAGGTTGTGACATATTTTTATTACAGTTATCTCTGAAACGTAATTATAAACCAGATTAACAATATTTTCTTCAAAAATTTGTTAAAGATAGCCTATTTACAAATCTAATTATAAATTAAAAATCCGGCTTCGAGGTGTATTCGAACCCCCTTCTGACCACCTATGTTAAAGATTTCAGATCTCTGTGGGCCGGAGATTTGGCTGGGCATCGTACACAAACAAACACACAGATAACACTTCCTTTTATTACTATAGCTAATTTATTTTGATAGCACTTTGATTATTTCAAAACGGACGTCCTTGTGATGATATGGTATTTATCTGAAGCATATATAGATTTTTAAATTGCATTCATTTATTTAATGAATTGAGCACTAAATTAGTCCGAGATGGAAACCCTTATTTCGGGGACAATCCCCAATAATTTGGGACGACTTGATGGCTAAGAATGCTTTCAACAAAGAAGATTAAATTAAAATTTAGTTATTTTATCATAAATATACTATTTTTTAACAAACATTTATTTATAGTAAGCCCACCTAATGTAGAGGGTCTATAAGTACCGGTCTTTTCTGAATTTATTACAACAAATAGGCTTTACTCTTCAGTGTTAGCAATGTAACGTGATAATGAATGGTTAAACTTTGATTTTCAAGGTCATCTGATTTCAAAGAGAAATATTATCTAAATACCAATTGACTTTGTTGTTAGTAAAAGCGCTTGTGCTTCTTAAAAGTTCACAACTAATATTTGACTAGTTTTCAGAAATTTAAGTTTTGAAATATTTTAAACTTAATATTATACACCTATCTTACACCTTGTTTGGGGAAGTCTTAATTCCCCCACTAGCCCTAAAAAGGCTTAGCTACGACACTGATTTAGCTATCATCCTAGAAACGATAATCATCGACATTGCCCAATTTCAATGATAGACCTCATGAAAGGAAACATATCGATCAAAAAAATACATACTATAGTTGCTATAGCTTTTATAGAAAAATTAGTGTGAGCAGGACTATCAGCGCTTAAGAGAGCCTTTATAGTGAGCTTCGAACACTATAAATATTATATGATTCCGTTCAAGGTGAGTCCTAAAACTCCCTATACACGATCATGCATGCATATTAGTTTTGTGCTTGTCAATTCTTGGTCAGTCCCATGGTAGGTAAAAAGACAACCACATACGCTCATGTATCATGACATTCATGGAAAATTAACAATTGCGATTTGTTAAAAAGGTTAACATCATTTGAAAGCCCTGTTTCATTTGGTTGCTTTTATAGGACTCACTTTTTACCATCCACAGAGATGGAAACTTACGATAAACATTGATAAATTAGCGTGTAAATTATTTCCCTGCCAAGTTAACGTTGCCAATAATAACCCTATACTGAAGTTGCAATATTTGTCAGACCCATTCACATTCGAATTTGCGTTTCAATCACCAACCTCGCATGTCAATCATTGGCCATAAATTATGTTTGAAATCCTACATTCACGAACATGGCATGCTAGTCACCTTCATTCATAACTAAACATTATAATTTTTGCATGTCTCTCACAACGACCATTATTCACGCATGAACGTGTATGGGACCCTTAAGGGCTGAGACTATAAAGTTCTCCTCTACTTAACGATTTGAAGCAGGAAATAAACTGTTCTTATTAGAATTAGCTTAAAAGTCTCGGTCAGCCCTAAAATACGCCCCAAACAGTATTAGAAACTTTGATGCTGTTTCAGAGTCAGCGTCTCATCATTATTGGCAGCTACAGTCCTATTTTTATAGGTTATTTGACAACTAGAAACGTTAATTGATCGACTTTAACGTATTCATTCGTCAAGTCATGTGATATGCAGACATCACTTTTGATAAATAACATCAGTACTTATAAAATAACCCTATTTATTTATGTGTTTTAGTATGAACTCCTTTGGGTTATATGCATATATTAATTTTGCTTTTGGAGAAAGGATGAGAAATAAATAATTTTAAACCCAGTGTACCCAAATTCGCGTTGAGGTAGAGTGGAAAACCATTTAAGGAAATACACCATCGTTACACCAGAACGGGATTTGAGGACCGTTCTCCCCAGTACCAGCACTTCAGTTTAGTACGAGAGTGACGTTTTAAACCACGTGGCCATTGACAAAATAACAAAATGTTATCAATTTTGGCTTGAATTATAAGTTTTTATTTTATAAAAGGCCTCTTATGTGAAAATTGGACTGTAGAAATGTGTTAGCGCGTTTTACTCTGACCTAGTAGGCTTCTTTGCAATGCCCAATCACGGTTAAGTATCCCGTACTCTTTTTAAGTGAACTCTGATGCAGTAAGTTAAAAATAATCTCTCCTCTACCTATACTCTTGGATTATAGTTTCTATTATCGGTCAATTGACCATAAATCCTAACACAACATCAATGAATAATTTATCAACGCTACTGAAACTACACACGTATCACACATGGGAACAGATAGATAAGCATTTCTAACTCAAATGAAAGAACCGTTGGTTATAGGTTCAAGGCCACACAGTTCATAGCCAATATCACCAAATCTGTCTAACGCTCAAATCATTGCAAAAGAGTATATTCATCTTAGTAGACGATGATAAATATAAACTTGAAAAGTCGTGCGATGCCTAATTTAACAGAACAGAAGTCGGAAAGAGCACGCTAAACCAACGCACAAGCATTTGCCTGGAGTTATAATGTAAACTCCGTACAGTAATCTGAAATAAAACTCCTCCAACCCCCGGGACGATGTCAGACATGCTAACAGCTCACATATATATCCACTGGTATCTAGTTTGTTGTTAAATTTAAGACGTAATCATGCTGGTCGTATTTTGTGAAAAATTAGAATTTATTTTTGGGAATACGACTGCGTTTTGTGTTACTCTCGTGATAGCTTTTATATTAAATAACTTTTAAATTAGTTTTGTTCCTGACGTTTGTTTTTAAATCGATCAATTGTTTTGTTTGCTTTTTATAATGATTAATTTATTCTAAGCACTTTTTGGTAACCAGTTTTACTTATTAATGTATATAAGTCTTATATTATTCTAAAATATATTGAAAATTGCACGTCAGCAGTACACATCATCTTGATCATAATCATCGTCATCATCATCAACTGTTTCCAATCTTTGGCCGGGTCAGTTTAGTAAAATGCCTCAAACTTCATAAATCCTTCCCCCATCCTCCCTCATTTATTATTATTATTATTATTATTATTATTATTATTATTATAAGCACCGCGTCTTACTACCCGTTCGGGTTATACGCACTTACGCTAATGTGTAATGGTAAAGTGATTGTGAGATGCAATGAAGGACCTACAGCTTAACGTGGAATCCGAACCACGGTGGAGGCCTGGCGTTCCCCACATTCACAAGATGTCTTGTCAGAGGTGAAGGAAGGGTTTTGTAATCAGGTAAATCTGTGCCGGGACCAAGGATTGAACCCTGGACCCCCAGCACAGAAGTCTGACACCTTACACCTAGACCACCAGGTCACCCTCCCTCATTTAATTGCTTCCATTCTTCTTCTCTCACTTGAACACTTTCTGTTATCAGTTTCTACCGTTTCTCTCTTGGCCTCTCTTGCGGTCTTTTACCTACACACTTCATCTCCACCATTTTCTTTGGCATCCGTTTCATCCTCATAACATGCCCATACCAGTCTGTCTTGTTAACAGTACTGTTAAAAGTAATTTATTTTAGCAAAAAGCATTGTAAATACATTTTAGAAATGTGTGTTTGTTTTACTATAACACATGATTACTTTTAGATTGTCAAAAACTATTGGCAAGATATGTTGTCGATTAAGACTGATCATTGAGTTTCAAAAGTCTCATATATAGTGCAAATTATGACCAATGGTCTCCGTTTGATAGCTTCTCACCAACTATTTGTCAATCGTTACGTTTTAAGAAGGGGAAATTTATCAAGTACAGGACAATTTCAAAACTGTCAAAGAGTTGGAGTTGGTTCAGCAAGGAGTAAAATTTATATATAGTAAAAAAAAAACTTAACATACGGGGGGAGGGGCAAAGATCAACTTTACCGATACTTTGAACGAAATATTCTTCTCCGTTCTCTAGTTTTTCCCTCGTCCCTCGTTGAGATTTATGCTTGTGTTCATTGTAGAGTCTCGTGAATCCCGGGGCGAACCTGGGGAAAGGGATAGATAGAAAAAAGGGGAAAGAGTAAAATGAAGGGGAGGAGGAAGGGGCAATATTTTACAGTGAAAACTGCCTTAAAACTTTTGACAACAAACAACCGACCACGAATGGATTTTTCGAGGGAATGAAATTTTAGGATAAAGAATGTTTGGATTCTATACTAAAAGATTTAGGAGGAGCACCACCGCATGTATATATATGTGTGTGAGTGTGTGAGTGAGTGAGTGTGTGAGTGAGTGAGGTGGAAGGGGTGCGGGGGGGAAACAGGGAGCCGTGGCTAAACTTTTAGTATTATTGGAACTTGTATGCCATATTTTACTCGCAATAAAACTTATAATGGTTTCCTTGTAGTAAATTAGTGACGATAAGTTATTTTATCAAAGCATTAACTTTTTTCTAAAAAAAAAGTGTGCTTTTTGAGTTATTTACCTTTTTATTTTTAGATTTATAGTATTATTTTTAACCTCGATTCTGTGTGATTAAAAAGAAGCCTTATCGGACCGCTAGGTGTCTGTCCAAGTTAAAAGTAAAGGTATTTTGCCAAAACTTTACGATGTATTTTAAATCGACTTTTAACCAATTCAATCGAGCAATTAATTTTTCCAGCTTCTGTGCTGGGGGTCCGAGGTTCAATCCTCGGTCCCGGCACAGATTTTTTGATTACAAACCCTTCCTTCACCTCTGACAAGACATCTTGTGAATGTGAGGAATGCCAGGTCCCCACTGTGGTTCGGATTCCACGTTAAACTGTAGCTCCTCCATTTCGTCTCACAATCACCCTACCATTACACATTAGCCTAAGTGCGTATAACCCGAACGGTTAGTAAGACGTGGTGCTAATAATAATAATAATAATAATAATAATTTTTCCAGCCCCGCTTGGGTGGCCGCGTGTATTAAGGCGTTACTCTCGCAATAGATTAGACTGTTATTAATCGGAAGATCGGGGTTTGAATATCAGTCGGGTGTAATGCGGGTGTTTTTATTAAATTGTTTTCCACTTTCTTTCAACGCATATGTAGTGTTAATTCCTATAAATTCAACCCTACTCGTCCCTAACACTTTAGCGTAATTAGTATATATGAATATAGCATAAAGAGGTAGTAGGATGAGATGATATAAAATTTAAAAAAAACTCATAATGAGGAAAGAAATATTAAATTTCAGCTAAACGCTATATTGATATTCATTAATTTAACTAAATACAATAATGTTATTACAGGGCCATTTATAGAATAGCAATTTTATTTATTAATATTAGGATTTTTAATTCGACAATACTTTTAATAAATGGCCAATATTTTAATGATAGACTATTGTAATCAATTATTAATTTATTATTATTTTGTGTGTTGTAAAGAACTAATTAAATCTATTGTTTAAATGCAACCTATAGTTTAGGGATGTAATCATTGTTTTAATTTCAGATCAAACAGTATAATTTTTATTGTTTCACATAGGCCTATCTTATATGATCCAATACAATTTAATTGTACTTTAAATTGTTATGTCTTTGTTGTTATACTATTATCACTCTTTTATTTAGTCATATATATTTGTCACCAATAGTTTGATTATTATTATAACAAATTATTGCCTTCTTTCTTTAATTATAATTTTAATCTGTTTCATGTCATTCTAGCTTTGTCCATATATTCTTTCAATTATATGTGACCCGCCTCGGTGGCGTAGTTGGCTAACGTGCTTGTCGTGTTGAGCTCGACTGCTGAGGACGGGGAGATCGAGGTTCGGATCTCGGTCGGGTGAACTGGGGGTGGTTTTTCCTAAA
>CABEEJ010001553.1:0-51905 GCA_901482245.1 Timema douglasi
TGTTAAACCTATCACTGATAGAAAAAAGTCAAATATCATGTCAAAATGAGAAGTTTCCCTAGCACTCAATGAACCAACATACAATATTGCCTAGCGCCTGTAAACTAGACTGTATCCCATTACAACCAATGTATTCTATTTTATATTTTAGTCGCTCGCGCGCTCAGTCTGGCCGCCCCCTAAGAGGTTTACATAGTGTTTTGCTAGGAGTGTGGTGGCATATGGATCTTAGACGTGAACAATCAGAAATAGGGAACAAAGGTATTTGGAGGATTTTGAAATGTGGTTGTATAGAAGAGTGGATAAGGTGAAATGGATGGACAGGGTGAGGAATGGGACGTGTTTAAGAGGGCAGGAGAAGAAAGGAGCCCGATAAGGAAGATAACGAAGAGAAAAAGTTTTTGTTGGGCCACGCACTACGAAGTTATTGTTTAGTGAAGAAGATCATGAAGAGGAAGAGAGAGGGAAAAAGAGGAAGAAGAAGGTTTGGAATGCTAATAGATATCAGGAAAGGAAGAAGTTACAAAAGTATTAAATAAGACGCTCAGGACCGAATAAAATGGAATATGTCCAGTTGACACCTGTCTCAGGGCTGATTCACAGGATTGGTATGACCGGGGGAGGAAGGGAGTAGCTATTAACCTCCAAATTCATGCAGTTTGAGAAAATACTATAAATTGCGGCAGTTTGAGAACGGCGTACCTGAAGATAAATGCGGGTTATTGACTTGTGAATGCTTTTAGTTTTGCTAATTTTTATACTTATCACGAATGCTAAATTTTGTTTTCTAAGTTAACAATATGCATTATGGCAAACGAACAAAAAATCTAGTCTTCTTTTTGTTTTAGTGCAGTCTTCTAGATTTTTTTTTTTTGCTGTCAAAATTAGATATCATTTTACTATTTTAATAGTGTAATTTTAAGGGTTGAGTATTCATAATATTTAATATCAATTGTGATTGCTATAGATTACACGACTTGACGTGTGAATATTGGAATTTTTTTAAATAACTTATGTAACAGTCAAAAAAGTGCGTTCCTATCCGATGCTGACTGTTGACGCTTGACGGAGTCACCATAAGGGTGGGTTGACTTCCCAGGGCATAAACAACCCTGACCTCTTCCCCTTCACCCTTCTGGCAATTCTTGACCATCTTCAGTACCTCTGTGTACCACAGATATATATATATATATATATATAATATATATATAAGATTATTTAAAACATTTGATTAAGTTAGAAATGCATTTATTTGAAAACGATACAATTTTCGACTATGCGGCCGGGTTAACTCAAACTTTTCTAAAACCTCAGATTTTTAAACCTCTAACTTTATTAGAGAAGTACAGAATCATTTAAAACCATCCAGGTCAGGTCAGCGACGGCGAATCCTTATTTGTGTAGGGGGAGTGGGTGGCAATTAACCAAAAGGGTTTTTTGAGCGAATTGGCTATCTCCCCTCCTCCCATACCAGCACAAAGTGTTCATGGGGGCCTGCGCCGCCAAACGTTTTAGATTTGAATGCTTTCATTCAATTGAAGAAGTCCTCACCTGGAATATTAAAAAAAATACTCCTCTAGAATCTATTTGTAGTGGTCTCCATTCAGATTTTATATGAAATTTTGCTGCTCCTAGAAGAAATTTAAAACGGCCTTCACTCGATGTTTTTAAATTTTAACTTGATGCCTTTAGAAGCTATTTGAAATTTGTTTTTAATTGTATCAAATTCGAAAATATAGAAAGGTAGTGAAATACATTTAGAGGGAGGAAAATTTATTCCAGGAAGGAATTATTTTTAGGGGACATTCCCTCCTCCCTCGGTTATTCCATCACTCATGCCTTTATTTAAGAAGTTCTCAATGTAAATGTTTGGCTTTAAAGAAACGAGGCTATAAGTTTCTAAATGCTAAACAAATTTATAGCAATCAATGTATTTAATCCCTGCCGTCCCATAAAAATAAGCTCCAAATATCTTCTATAGGTATTTAATTCTCGTAGTTTTTCTTTGCCTGTGGCAGTTGGAAGTCTGTGCCCGCTTAACCCCTCTGAAATGTTCACCTGGCTACGACCTTGCTACCATGTTTGTATGCTTCTGAGCTATTTCCACAACCTTTCCCATCGTAGCTGGTGTGGCTTATAGTCGCTACTGGCTCTGTACACCCTCATCACCCTATTATAATATAGCGAACTGCTCGTAGTCGCTATTGTCTCTGTACACCCTCATCACCCTATTATAATATAGTGAACTGCTCATAGTCGCTACTGGCTCTGTACACCCTCATCACCCTATTATAATATAGCGAACTGCTCATAGTCGCTATTGTCTCTGGCACTGACGGTGACTGATAATAAAAGTCTTTATTATGCATGCAGTTCTGACCTGGTTTGTGCCACCTTGGACCTTGATGGCCTTGGTTTCCAGTGATGAAATAACGAGCGCTCTACCACAATGGACATCTTGGGCCGCGCAACTTCTACACCCTATCTACGTTAGAAGAGGTGGTGACAGCTAGCAGAAGGATCTTTGTTACAAACATTGGCTAAAAGTAACTAATTTCAACTTATTCGGAAATCATTATTGGTAATATAGTATTACTAAGAAAATAAGAGTTATTGCCGAATAGGTTGACATGAGTTATTTTCAGCCATAACCTTCTGTTGGCTGTCCCTTTCTACCTTTTATATCGTACATGGGGTATAGCTGGTTATCAACTCGTGGGCCTTTAGACACTTCTGTAATTATTACTAGTTCTATCGCTACTTATTTTGTCATCGCATCTCACCTATCGTTCGGGTTTTACACATATGTAATAATTACATTAATTTGTTAGGAACGAGTAAGGTTTAATTTAGAGAAAAAAAAACTTTTTTTGCGTGGCGAGAGAGTTTAAAACCATTAGGGAGAAAAAAACCGCATGACCGGGACTTTAACTCCGATCTATTCGTCTTCGGTAGCTTAGTCCAGCACTATTTAAACTGTGCTCAGCCATAGCTATCTGAGGTTTCATGAGGAAATTTAAAAATATTACTTATTGGTTTTCACATTATAAAATAGCATAAGTAATTAGGATTGTCAATTATTTTTCTAATTTGAAGAAAGGACGTTTGCCAAAGTTGAACCCAGAACATGTGAGGTTTGTACGTTAGTTTTATACTAGTAAGATTCAACTGTCTTTATTGAATTTTCATAATATCAGCGTAAACAAATTGTATGAGGGCTCCAGCACGTATTTTTTCAGGCGCATGGTCTACAAGGTTTGGAAACCCCTGGCCTAGTTTATTCCAACAACCCCCCATGGATAACACAAAACTTAGGTAGATAATACAGCTAGAACCGGAAGTCACACCGTGTCACGGTTTTCTGTATTCTACTTGAGGAAACATTAAGACCAGAGAAACTGATTTACCGTACTAAGAAATTCAACTTAATTGAGTAATAACTACTTTAACATGAAAAATCTATCAAACAGATCCCAATTTGCTATTATCAAACGAAGAACGTAGGAAACCACTATTCGATAAGTTTTCTGTTTCGAGAGTCATCTTATATTTAATATACCGGTTAATCGACCGTAAGATGGGCTGGGCTCTAAGGACCCCCACAGCTAGGTGAATGGAATCGAAGAATTTTTCACGGATAATATTTTCTTCGATTCGATAACGTCGCTAGGCGAAGTTTTAAGTACGCTCTTCTCAGATGATGTGATTGATTCACTTTTAATGTGGGAAATGGTAGGCCTAAGCCTTTTGAAAACCTTTTATTAAAATTTAGCGTATACATTTGACACATGTTGAGTGTTTTATATTTTAGTTGTACTTTAGTTCTAGTTATTCGAGTTCTTGCGCGGGTCTACCCCTCCACCCGCACCCGCTTGAAGTATCGCTGGTAGCCAGTACACGTGCCATCCTGCTAACAGTGTTAACAAACCCTGTTAGCACACTCAAGTCCTCACTTGCTCGTCTAGCCCTAGTGTCACGTTATTACCCGGTAAACGTACAGTAGCCCCGTGGCTTCTTTGGTGCTGACTGACAGCTCACAGCTGACTTCTGACAGTCAACATTTAGGTATCTACCTAAATTTTGACTGTCAGAAGTGACATCTGCTAAACACATGTTTTTGCGTTTCGGCGTAGGGATACATAATCTGGTCTGGTAGCTTTTCAAAGCTGTCAGTCAACACCAAAGAAGCCATGGGGCTACTGTAGGTACTTTACTAGACGGGTGCTATACAGTTTATAACTACCCGCAAAGGTGGCGTAGCGGTCTAGTTGCAAATGGTCCCCTCTCGGGGGAGTTATTCTCCCTCATGGGATTTATCCCCGTGGTCGACCCATTTACCCCCTTTGGATCAAGTTGTAGTCCTTCAGGTGGAATGTGTCAGGGAGCCTCATGTGAAATATTGACCCACTCGCTCTCAAGAGGTCAAGCTATCAGATACCGGTTGTATAAATACCACGATGATGATATGTCTGACGGGGAAAAGGAGCTAGCGCATGCGTGGTGAGAGCCACTCTTCGATCATCTATAAATATAGAACCCGCTGTGATCATTCAGCACGTGGGAGAGAAAGAGAAAGAGAGAGAGCGTGAACAAAGATCTGAAGCTTGAATTGTTGATCAAACAAGCGGCGAGATTTAGACCCAACATCCTCTAGAAGCCTCTGGTTCGGATTCTGGCCACGTCAGTATTTATCAAACAAGTGTGGTTTCAGATTGCTACAAAATCATCACTACCTATAAAATAACGCTAATAATACAATAAAATGTTATCATTATTGACCACCTAGAAATATTTTGTATTTTACAAACGTGTCGTACCAAAAACTTACTATTCCTCTCCGGATTTCAGTTTGGGAACCCCCGCTTTAAATGGAGGAAAATACTTAACACTACTCTTTGAGACATGTACGAACCTGACTAAAAAGGCGATCAGTTTGGAAATATTAATAATGGTGGTAGTACACGCGTTTTTGTCCATTGTCATGTTGGCGATGTGACCGCCTCTCTTGGGGCAGGAAGCCCTCACTAGTCATAGTAATTTAAGGCTGGCTGAAGGTGCTTTATGGAGATTTACTGCTCTGTGACGTAACTGTTCAAACAATGACGTCAAAGTTATTACAAACTATGAAAAGTGAATTATAAATATTTCCGAGAAAATGGAAGTGTTGGGTGCAGCAACATCTCGTCTGTATCTGTGGCGGATTTGTTACTCCCTTCTACTTAGGTAAGGATTAATAAGTGTTCTGTCTTTTGACAAGACTGTTGCCTTGTCTAAATTGAGTCCTATAGCATGTTCTAGCTGCATCTTCCTGGTTTACAACCTGAAACTTCATCTTCTTTCCTAGTTTGAGGTCATCAATCGGTTGCATTCGTGGTCTTGAATACTTTTCCCCTACCATTTCTCCTTATTTAATTTCACTCAATAAGCCATTTCTCATAATGTGACCCATCCAGTTGGCCTTTTTTCGTATAATCACCTGCAGAATCGTTTTCATTCCATTTACAATTCTTAGAAATTCTTCCATTAGTCACCCAATCCGTCCAATTTATTCTTCTCCACCACCACATCTCACAGATTGTTCTAATATTTACTCACTTTTTCCCCGTAGGGTCAATGTTTCAGCTCCATACAAAGTTATGTAGAACTTCAGAAATTTCTTCCTCAACGCCAAGCTCAGTTTTATAGTCATTATCTCACTGTCTTTGATTTCTCAATGTTAATTCACCTTCCACCGTCAGAAACATACAGATTGCTAGAGTGTCACCACTATACTGATTGCTAGTGTGTCGCCACTATATGGATTGTTAGAGTGTTGGCACTATACAGATTGCTAGAGTGTCGTCACTATACAGATTGCTAGAGTGTCGCCACTATACAGATTGCTAGAGTGTCGCCACTATACAGATTGCTAGAGTGTCACCACTATACAGATTGCTAGAGTGTCGCCACTATACAGATTGCTAGAGTGTCGCCACTATACAGATTGCTAGAGTGTCGCCACTATACAGATTGCTAGAGTGTCGCCACTATACAGATTGCTAGAGTGTCGCCACTATACAGATTGCTAGAGTGTCGCCACTATACAGATTGCTAGAGTGTCGCCACTATACAACTATTGTTGACTGCAGTTTATTGAAGTCTCCAGGACCGGATGTTTAGCCAACTCTCAGAACAAACTAGACTCCTCTGAATCGAGAATAACCAGTATTAGATCGTAGCTGGGCGCGTCCTACACTAGGCATGTAGCTAAGAATCGGTTTCAGGGACTTCGATTTTTGATGGAAGAACGGTAGAGAAAATTCATACATGATTGTTTGCAGCCAATAATAATAAAATTGTACTATGTTATCTGTGCTAATATATAGGTATTGATAATATTGATCAAAAGTGACATCTGCAGATTATATAACTTTATGTATTAATTTATAAAAATTGTTTTAATAACTTTAGTAACTAATTTATACTATTTTTCCTACCAATTTCATACTATATTTCAATAATTGATAGATACTATTAAGATAATTTAACATTCAATAATAGCATTTATTTATTTTTCGTAAAGTCTTGAAAACATTCCAATTTTAATTAAATGTTGTATTAGTAATTATTTTATTGATTATTTGCCCCCTAACCCCTCCTCGCAGTGAAGTGCCTGACAGGTACTGACTGACCAATTAACTACTTGGATGTGGCACCAATAATACTAGTGTTTCAACCACCAAGCAGGAGTGTTCTGGTACTTGTTTGTGGCTACGATCAGTCTTTCACCCCACCCCCCTTGAACATATACTAGCTGAAGGCGTATCTGTTACACCCGTAGTACGCGGGGACGCAAACCCTGGCCCGTGGATCTCTCCTGTGTTCCTGTGTTCCGCACTATAAATGAGACTTAACATCCTCGCAACATCTCATAGCTTGTAATACAAGTAATGGTCTAACATCAATTTCCCTGATTTGTATGAGTGGTTATCACTCCCTGAATCTAGTCTAGTTTACCGGGATTCGATCATACACACGCTCAACTATTTTAAACATTGGGATTTTACATTTCCTCTCGCTAACTCAGCGATTTTTAACCTTGTTCAACTCACGGCACTCTGAAAAAAAAACCGCTAAAATTTTCATCAATTTTTTTAAGGAGAGCTTTTATATATATAAAAACTAATATTACGATTGTGTTTAAAATGGCACACCTACTGACCCTAACATTACTCATACTTTACCCTCAGTTTAAATAATTAAAGAAGTTGATATCCAATACTCGGATCATACCATTTGAACAACAACATTAGTAGAACTATTTAAAAGCAAACATGGGCGTGTCTACTTGGCTGGGGGTAAAAGTAGGTTGGCGAGCTATAGCTGTGTGTAATGTGCACACCCCGCGTAGTCAGGCGGGTATCACTGAGTAAGTAGACTGACAAGACTCCCAGAAGGAGGTCCCCGGTTCCATTCTCACAAGCTAGGCTCGTCTGAAGTTTGACACATCTTAGGTCAGGCTGGTATTAGTGTGGAGATGTTTAAGGTAATTCGATCATCAAAATTTTATTGCATTATTTTAATAAGGATATAAATATAAGCTATACATATTGATTCAATGACTTCATATCATTACAGTTCTCGAGTTGTAAGTAGTTAAACTTACTATTTTATCAATATTACGTACTAATTTTAAGCTAAAGTAGTTAATGTATGGGGATTAAATTTATTCTAGCTAGACATGCATGTGAATTGTATGCAATGAAGTATTTACAGTATTTTAAATTAAAGTAGTTTTTAACTTATTTTTTTATCTTATACAAGTATTTTTCGTTTTATACCCCGATACTTTTATTTTATGTCATTTTGTAGTAAATAATGTCGTTATTTCAAATTTGTTTGGTTTACTAGCCTAACTCTACACTTTTATTTTATTATGGACACCGCATTGATCAATGCAAACGTAAATTTGTTATGTCCATTTCCTGAAACTTCTTGCTTTGGCTGTACCTACCAATAACACAGATTAGCCGACCAAAGAAAGATCGGGCTACTCTGGTGTCCGACTAATGACTCAGCCTTAAGTGTTTTTTTTTAGCCCCGCGTCTTACTATTATTATTATTATTAACACCGCGTCTTACTACCCGTTCAGGTTATACGCACTTACGCTAATGTGTAATGGTAGGGTGATTGTGAGATGAAATGGAGGACCTACAGTTTAACGTGGAATCCGAACCACGGTGGAGGCCTGGCATTCCCCACATTCACAAGATGTCTTGTCAGAGGTGAAGGAAGGGTTTGGTAATCAGATAAATCTGTGCCAGGACCGGGGATTGAATCCCGGCCGCCAGCACAGAAGTCTGACACCTTACCCCTAGACCACCAGGTCACCTTCCGCGTCTTACTACCTGAGCGACGAGCTGTGACACTTATTTTGTCCGTTGTTCCCTCCTCTAGTAATTTAGAACTTGGATAGTATTTTACTGTGTAGGTTTTATTCTTCAACTCAAAGTGTCAAAGGAACTAATCTCTTGGTACATCAAAACGCGTATTGATTTTAAACTTATTGTTAATCTGAATATTACAATTAACTTCATGAATGTCTAAAAATATATGAGTTTCACTTTTATTATTGGTTGTAAATTGAACTTTAAAAAGTAAATAAGATCTTACAAGTTTTGAAAATATATCTAATGTCATATGAGTACTGCATTTCTTTAGGCATTTTTTACAAAAAAAAAAATCATAATTTTGCGTGTTTATTGAACATGGCTAAGTTCAACCCTGAAAAGCAACGCCCATCAAGATCAAGAAAACGAAACAAAAAGGCGTAATCGAACAAGATTCGGTATAGACTTAAAACAATGAAATATTTGATCTACGATGTTTTCAGGCACGTAATAAACTCATAATAGGAGATATATGTGGCGTATATATCCTTTACTAATTACATAGTAGCTCCCTACTTGTTGGAGTTGGTAAGGAACTATATCATACATTTAAATTCACCACAAAGCGTTTTGGTTTGAATTACAGCTTCCGCTCGGAACCCACTCTTGTTTGTTGTTACGGGGCCTGGTTACCAGTTGTCCATTATTTGATATTCCGGGTTCTTGTTACCAATGGTTCATAATATTCTATTGTTTTATGTCCCAGGGCCTTGTTGCCAGTGGTTCATAATATTATACTTTATGTCCCGGGGCCTTATTACCACTGGTTCACAATCTGCTTATTGTTTTATGTCCCGGGGCCTGGTTACAGGAGTAGGACATGACTTATACCAACTGGTTGAAATCATGTGTATGCGGACAAAATGATCGACAGCCAACTGGTTAACCCAAAAAGACCAACTTAGAAAATTGATGCCATATTAATGATGATTTTAATCCACAAAATTAGCGTATAACCCGAACGTATAGTAAGACAGACGCAGTGCTAAAAGAAATTCACTAAATTGGTATTTCCCCCCCTTAGCTTCTCACTCCCCGTTTGAGCTATACGCAGAATAAGGAATGCGTATGACGCATTGGACCATGTGACCACATGTGGGTATTTATTAGAGTTATAAATTTTATTTAAAAAAAATATTTCCGTTTATGATTTTGTTGTCGATCACGTTGTTTGCAATGTATTAACTTGTCGGTCAATTGGTTCATTGAATCCATCTCGACTTTGGTATACCAGTAGGTCCTCTCATGTCAAACAGTTGAATATCTTATCACATGGTCCTAAACGTGCCGATCACTTGACATACTCAAGCTTTGAAATAGTTTTATTTATTTGGTCAACCAGTTGGCTGTCGATCACTTTACCTTCTTATGCATAAGCTTGTCGTTAGTTCTAGTCTTGCAGGCCACGTGGCATTCGAACATTTTTACAGCTTTTCGGCCGGTTTGTAAGTTGACTATCATGAGCTCTGTTAAATATTTTAATAATAACGAAAAGTAATACTTTTTTTTACTAAAAATAAAGAACTCTAAAACCAGCTCTGGTGCTAGTATGGTCTCTAAGGCGTCACTCTCGTCGTATATTAGATCGTTAAAGACTGGAAGATTGGGGTTCGATCATGGTCAGATGTACAGAGGGTAGTTTTATTATTAATTGTTTCCCACTCTCTCTACGCAAATGCGAGTGTTCTTCCTCTAAATTCAGCTTTCCTAATCCCTAATTAATTAACTTAATTAGTACATGTGAGTATACCGCGAACAGATAGTAAGACTCGGTGCTAAGAGAATAATAAAATAACCCTTAAACTTTCACCACCCAAATTATTTCATTAAATTGCTTAGTAATACATATTTTTTTCTTCTAATAACACATTTCGTAAATATAGGCCTTGTAGTATTCGGTACAATAAATACTTTGCGACCCGTGTAATAAGTTAATTATTTTAAATTATTAATATTCTATGAATCTTAGTAGCCAGAATTCAAACTCAAGACCACAACTCCCGGGTGAGCCATGCAGTGACCATTCGTCTTCTAAATTACTAAATAACAGTGAAGTTCCTTAACGGAAAAAAAGAGGTAAAGCTATGACAACATTCTTAGGAACAAAGAGCTGGCAATCCCAGCTTACTTTCCCACTCCATTCGCCAATCTCCCCCTTCAAAACACAACACCCTCCCCTTCAACCATTTAAAATCTCCCTATCAAAATGTTATAGCCTATTCATTCTAGGAGAAGCTTGTTGGACGAATCACCTTAACCCCCCGCCACCCGTCATCCAAGTTTGCGGTCACTATGACATCACCATATGATGTCGGGCGCCTTTTAAGGTGCTCTTGCTTCATTCGGATACTTGGTGGCGTGGTCAATGTCCCGCGCAGGTTACGTCACATCAAACAATAAGTTGGATCGAACACTGAGTGCGATGTATTAACGAAACCTTAGGAAATGTTGCTATTGAGCTTATTATATAATTATATGTAAGATGGCGAATTATCCACGGAAAATATACCTTGATTTGTTCCAGAAATTTATCCCACCTATTTAAATGGAACAAATCCACTTGAGATAACACATACCTTTAAGTTTCCACCCCAGTTTAATTTATCGTAAAGACGTCAACACAGAAACATGAAATGTATTCCATTAAGGTAATAACCGCGACTCCAGTTCTCTTCCCCCACTCACGTATAAGCCACGTCCTGATGTAGATCCAGTATGTAGACTCACTGCGAGGGAGTGGCCGGACTACGAGACTACAGTCTAGCGGCCGCGAGGGTATAGCGAGGTTGTGACTGACTCTGGAAACAAGTAACATCTCCCTTGGAATGTCTGGTCCAAAGCTCGTTGCTACCTCATGAGCACAAGATGGCTCAATCGTGTGACATCACCTTCTAGAACTGTCTGAAGTAACACGTTCTGACACTAACCTTTTGCTTCGTCATGCATGCTGTTGCCTGTCGTCTGTATCGCCCGTAGAACTCTACTGCAGTGGTTCTCAAACTTCCTAGTCACGTGGATCCTCTGACCAGGGCACAGCAGATTCATGGAATATATTTTTAATGTAAATTTAATTACAATAAAAATGAGTATAAAATAAATGTAGATATTATATTTGTACATTTTTAGATATAATTTTTTTCAATAAATGTAAAAAAATTACAATAAAAATGAAAAGAAAATATATTATGCATTATATTTGTACATTTATAATTACTGATCATTTATGCGAAGAATAAAACTGCTCATGTAACTTTAAAATATCATTGAAATTTGTATCAATTTTAATGGCCATCTCATTAAGTCTCATTATACACTAAGATAATTTTATTTAACATTTTTTCTTACCATAAATATCAAAAAAGGCTTGCCCACACAAACAAGTTGTTTGAAAATAAATAAAATGTTTCTGTGCTTTTTCTGAACGTGTTTTGTGCTGGATAACGAGCAAACTATTATTAAAATGAATTTCCAAATTCGCCTCTAAAAGATTTGGGCAAAAGGGGCGTAGCCAACGCTCCACTTTTCAGCCTAAATTTCTCGCCGGTATTTAATATGGGAAGGCATCTCCATTGTGGTTAGTAGATAGCACCAATTTACTATTTTATTTAACATTTTATAATATCTAAAAATTTATAAAGTTATGCCACGGATTTCCTGGATGATCTCGCGGACGAGCCTCGGAGACCCTACTTTGAGAACCACTGCAGTCTACTGTATTTGTCGCCTGGCGTAGACACCAGCCGCTGTGCTTGGCTGTACGGTTGGTTGCTTTCCTGTGTCTGAAGGGTTCATTTCTCAAACATTTGTTTGGATTAGTTCATGAGCTCTTTTTAAACATTTTTACACAATCTGATGACACCCCCTACAATCCTCAAAAATAGCCGTACTCTTATATACAATTCTATTCCTTTGTTCCAGAGCTAGCGGTGGTTTGACAGATGCTGCAGCTGAAGATGTGAGCAACATTGACAACTCCATTTGACTAGAAATAAAATGGCCACCAAACTAATCAACACTTATTTGATATCTCTGAAATGTCTCCTCTTCTTATTCTTCGGGGGTAAGTAATATAACTATGAACATTAACATGCCTGTACTGGTCAGTGGACAGTGAAAATACATCCTGATTGTGTTAACAGCTACATGGATTATATCATACATTTATAAAACACAATCAAATGCAGCTAGTTTAAATTTTACTTCACTCTTGGATGCATTGTACAGTGTATTCTAGTATGGACATGTCTTGATAAGGAAATTAATCAGTAAGCTTCGGATTTAGGTGCACGAAAATCTGGCAAAATATTCATACAATTAAGCAATTAACGTGGGAATGTACAGTTTCCGAGATTAGCTGGTGTTTTTGCACTTTCTATATCAAAACTTTTTTTGTTAAAAATAATTCAAATGTTTCCTTAGTAAAGACATAAGAGTTTAATTTTCTTCCCGCGGTAATCTCAACAGTTCTTGAATATCTGTCAAGGGTGTCCTGGAGTTTAATAACAAATTTTTCTCTTAATTTAAAAAGTTGGTAATCTAATACCGCTATGCACATGAGATATATTAAACAACTGTTGATATCGCCATGTGAAGAAAATTAAACGCTAAACATCTTCTGGTTGTTTTTTTATTTTGCCAAAAAAAGTTTTGCTATAAAAACCGAAGAAAACAATTAACTTTTCTAGAGACCCCTATACCTTACCTTAAAACTGGAGAAATACGCGAGAAAACGTAGAAATATAAACAGTAAAAAAGACAAGGATCATGAATAAAATTATATTATTACAACAGCTTACTGGTTGTGGTTCTAGTTACAATAAACAACGATAATACTCAAGTCAAGAGTGAATCACTTACGATTATCGCTTAAAAAGTTATTATACATTAAAAAGTTCCTTTCTACTACATCACACGAAGTGATGAGTCAATACTTGAAGCTGGTCATCTCTGTAGGAATATACTCTCACTTCCTCTGTGCTCTCTCTGAAGAACTTGACTGATTCTGTCCAAAACACTGAGGCCTGCATTCCTCCTCAAGATGTTTTGAAATTTTTACACCATGACTGTCCCAACTGTTCTATCTGATTAGTTATTGTTATTTTTGGAACGTCTCCAAAGATTACGGTAGCTGTAAGCCGCGTTTCAAACTTGATGATGGTATCAGGAAATGTTCCAAAGTGTGACTGTATGAATACAAGAACACTCTACAACACCTTTATTTTACTAGTGCTGAGTGCAGATTTGATGCTAGCTGCCTCTTCAGTTCAGCCAACACAAGACATACTGCCACCCAGGAACAACAATTCCCCCTTCCACTCCTGTCTCCATTGCCCCTCTCAAGTTTTGTCACCAGGCTTATCAATATCAACAACAACCCGCTTCAGTGGCCGCGTGGTCTAACACGCTACTCTCGCAGTAGACTAGACTGCCGATGACAGGAAGATTGAGGTTCGAATTTCGGTCGGGTGTACTGAGTTTTTTTTCCAAAACTGTTTTCCAATCTTCCTCCGTACAAATGCGGGAAAACTTCCTCTAAATATAACCTTCCTAATCCCTAAAACCCTTAGCATAATTAGTACATAAGCATGTAACCAGAATGGTAAGATGCGGTGCTAATAAAAATCAACGAAGAAAAACATATGCATAGGCCTACATGTAAAATTGATGGCCTACAAATCGGTCACCACCTTTCAAAAATATACTGCAAAAGGTCATCTTGAGATTATAAAGTGCTTGATATCACAAAATACCTGGCTCAATCCTGTTTTCCTCTCCTCTCCCGGCGAATGCTAGCGCAGGTATTTGAAATTCATGCAGCTCTTGGTATTTGTTTGAGTGTGGTTTAAGACAGCGCTGACCATGGATGTATATCCCCCCTCCCCCCTTCAATATATAACTTAATACAACTGATTTATTTAAATATTATTATTATTATTAGTACTGCGTCTTACTACCCGTTCGGGTTATACGCACGTACTCTAATGTGTAATGGTAGGGTGATTGTGAGATGAAATGGAGGACCTACAGTTTAACGTGGAATCCGAACCACGGTGGAGGCCTGGCATTCCTCACATTCACTAGATGTCTTGTCAGAGGTGAAGGAAGGGTTTGGTAATCAGATAAATCTTTGCCGGGACCGAGGATNGCCTGGCATTCCTCACATTCACTAGATGTCTTGTCAGAGGTGAAGGAAGGGTTTGGTAATCAGTTATTTAAATAGTTTACTTTAGTGCAAGATTCAGTTATTTCACACAGGCATTATTAAACAGAACCTACCTATTTGAATAAAAAAAAAATTGAGTTTATATTTATAATCAGGTGCAATAGTGTATTTTGTTTATGAAGAAAGTATTTAATTTGTGTTGTTTTAGTCGTGATTATTGAGGGTTTCAATAATGTCAGTCATGTCCATGGCACCAGAAGACTCTGTTTGAATCCCACTTGTGGTGAGAAAGTATGCGAGATAGTGATTGACAGTTCACTACGCATGTGTTCGCTTAAGTTATGCACATTGATAGTCAGTACTGGCACTAGATGTTCTGATGACTTGTCACAGGTCTGGGATGCCTGCTCCCCTTCTTGCCTCTACACATGCTGCACGTTGGTCTGACACCATACGAGGCCCGTGTGATATCCTGTGTGGCTCCACTAGTGGCAATACTGGGACCTCTGGTGGTGAGCCCTCTGGCAGACAGACTGGGAGGGTCAGGACGCCCCATTAGGGCCATGCTGGCTTTGTGTATGTTTCTCTCCGCGGTGTTTTTCTGCTTGCTAATGAGTATTCCCACAGTAAGAAGGATACAGCCCAGACTTCCATCGGTGAGCTTCACCTGTAACCCTCAGGGAGCATCCGTACTGCAGGAACGCTGTATGGAGCCGCAGTGCCACCAGTGGACTCAGGAAATGGTGGGTAATAGTCTAGAGTGTGGATGATAGTTTTCCATAAAATATTGACATATTTATCATTTGATATATCACTAGGCATGTATCGAAAGTTAAGATATAGTGGTTGTTTCAAGTATATATTGAATTGCATTGGTTTAGGCGAACTGGAAAGTATTTTGTTTACTTTTAAAAATATAGCTAATCATTAATAATAATGTGTCTGGTTTTCTGATATGAGAGAATTGTGTAAAAAATGTATATGTACATATTTTCAAATATGTTCTGAAATTAATTTCCTACATATTTATTTATCATCTTGACCTTCAGAATATAGAATTATCAGTAAACATACAGTACTCTTTCTTGCATATCTTTTGTATTTATGTATGTTAGTTCAAAAAATACATGCATGAAATAAACATTTCAATTCAATTAATAGTGTTTTAGTTAGGTACAAATCTTCAAACCATTAACAATTTGTTTTCCCTAAACAAATTTAGGAATTAATAATCTACACATTATGTACATCACCGATACCTTCCTTAAAACATGATTGTTATTTTTAAAATCAATTCATCTAGAAAGACTTAAAAAGACTAACTTCTAGATGTTAAAAAATTTAAACTAATGATTAAACTGAACCATATGATTTGATTTTCTTTATATTAAATTTGTGGTATACCTACTGAATTATTTAAACTTAAATATTTGCCTTAGATTAGGCCTACATGGTTTTTTACATGAAAATAAAGTATTTTAGTAACTATGAAACAGCTCGAAGAACAAGATGTTTTATAATTGCGTGGTGAATGAGGAAGGTTCTAGNACAATAATACACTATTTGTTTTAAAGTTATGTCAAAAGTGTAAATGGAAGACATTTTATTTGCCTATTTGCAAGGTAGATAATGGTAATTTATGGAAAATTCCGGTAGTGATTTGTTTGATTGCATCATAATAAACTATTTCATTTATCATTATATAGTGAAATGCCTATGTGAAGTACATTAATACCATAGCTTTCAAATTTCTTTTTCCCTTCACTTTTAATAAGTTTGTGTCATCTGTAAAAAGAACAACCTCGCCGCCCAGATCCTGCAAATATGAAAAATTTTCAAATTAATTTTATGTAAATCCTTATTCATATGAAATAATAATTTAAAATAATACATTATAATGAAAGTAAGAAAATTACAAAATCACACATATTTATGAGCTCGATTGGTTTTGGAAAGGACCCAATATATTATTGATGTATCTTGTATTTCTTCTAAATCTGCTACAAGTTGTTCCTGGGCCTGTATTCCTCCATGAATTCTGGAGCATCTTGAGTGGTTTTCTCTGCAAAGTTAAATGGGAAAAACCATTCAATATGGCTCTGAATGTACTCAAGAATACACCCCCTGTGAGTCAGTTTAGAATTGAAAGTGTAAATATTAGCAAGGCACACCATCACAGAGTGGTATGTTTGGGTTGTTGTGTCCTCAGGTGGGGTCTTTGCAACTGAGCAAGTGTCGCTATGACTGCTCATCATCTGCAAGCCAACCTCGAACTCAGCCTCACCAGGATGAAGACAAGGATTACAGTAACGACACCAGCCCTTCCTTTGCGACCACCATGGAGACTCCAGGATATTCAGACTCTTGGGATGACACAGAGGGTAGTGCGGGAGGTGATGTGGGGGGTCCCATAGAAGTAGATGACGACTACACCAACACTCGGGTGAGTGAACTCACGATTGGTAAGGCTTAAGCCTATCTGCTGCATTGAGGATTATTTATCCATAAGAAGTTTTTTTCATCCTCTCTCCAGTAAAATAACGGTACCTTTTTCTTTCTCCCTCTCTTCTCTACTTTCCTGTTTATTCAATCCCACTAATATAATGTTTGTGTTCAATACACTGAAACCAAAACCTGCAAGTGTGTGCTCTCTTTGAACTCACTGGACCTGGCAGGGGGCAGAGTTCTAAAACAGTTGTTTGCCGCTATTTAAATCTCCCTAGTTAGATTCTTTGGGGGAAATATGGAGCTGTAGGTTCAGCAGTCAGAAAAACAGGTGGATTCAAATAATGGACCGAGTCAGGGGTTTCATGAGGTTGTTTGTAATATTGCAAAGCCTAATGAAACATAGAGAAGATGCTGGATTGTGATAATATAAATTTATTACCTAATCAGGAATTGATTTTTAAACCAAAATTTAAAAAGACTAGCATTATTCCTAGATATCCGCATTGTTTATAAACAACTCAAAATTTATCTCTCTTCAATGGTCATTGATATAACCATTGTATGTTTATGATTGGCTATTTAGAATTAACTATATTGTAAATCCTGGCAAGGTCATTCAGACCTCGAGGTCGATCACATGTAATAGTAGCACATTGTTTTCAAGGATCAAGAGATAGCGAGCAGTGGTGATGACACAGGTGGAGGTCTCAAGAGACACCGACGCGACACTCAACTTCAAGATCCTTGTCTCAACACTTCCGATCCTATCTTGTGCCCCTCAGACATTGCCTCCCCAGAAACAAACCCCCCTCACCTCTGTTTCAAAGTCTCAGACCATGTCATGTGCAACGTTTTCACGGCTGACACCCCCGGCCTAACCATTAACGCCAGCCTCTCACAGACGGACAACTTAGAGGACGGTCCGGAAGACTGGTGTCGATACCCCCTGTCCGAGGACTTTCTGTGCCACATCCCAGCGAATCTGGTTGCGGCGGGCAACAGCTGTAGGGTGGTGTGTGACATAAAGGATCCATACAACGCGACCAGGAGTGTCCTCGCCCAGAGTCAGTGTCGGCAGGTGGAGGGGGATCCCGACCTCACCTTCTGGTCTTACTTGCTGGTAAACTTGCCTAATATAATAGTGAGTGGTGAGCACTCTTTACTTTGTACCAAAATGAGAGGATTGCTTGCAATCGTATGAGGAGGGATTGGTTTAAACAAAATTATATTATAATTGCTCCTCAGGCAAATGCTAATACAATTTTTTAGTAAGTGACCCTCCTCATATAGTTATATGAGGTTGAAAAATTGAAGTTGCTCATAACCACTACTCACGTTAAAGCATATATTTTTTATTTACATATGTAATATTTACTAAAAGAAGTATGGTGCCTAAATGTCAAGCTAATTTTATAGTATAGTTTGAAAATTGATAAGAAGATTGGGGGACATAGCTTTACCGGGTGTGCTGAGGGGGTTTAGATATAAATGTGTTAACCACCCAATCACAGCTACATTATGTTCTGCTATGTTCTAAAGCATTATCTGTGAGTGTTATCAACCAAGCACTGTGTGATATTTGTATTTTAGGTGCGGTCAGTAGCCGACATATTCCCAACAGCTGCGCTAACACTGGTCAGCACTGCAACAGTGATTGCGACACGAGAGACCAGCGCAGGCCACGGGGACATAGGCCATGAGCTGGCATGGGGTTGTCTGGGCCTAGTGGTGTTCCCACCCTTGGCGGGGTTCCTTGCCAGTGAGGTGACAGGGCAAAGCCCTCCGGTGTATTACATCGTCTTCAGTTTGTTTGCTGTGTTGATGGTGTTGGGGACCTTGGTCGCAGTGGTGGCCACTGGGATGCCAGTAAGCCCCCCTGACTGGTGGTGGCATGCCCGGGGTATGCCTATGACCACCCTCAGGAGGTACGGGGCAGAGATTGGTGCAGTAGCTCTGGTGCTAGTGCTGATGGGGGCCTTTTGGAGTGCCCTTGACTCTTTTCTGCCCTGGTGAGTGTCCTCGATTTTTTCATCCTTGGTGAGTGCCCTCAACTCATTCCTTCCTCGGAAAGTGTCCTCAACTCTTTCCTGTTCTTGTGAGTGCCCTCGACTCTTTCATGACTTGGTGAGTGCACTCATCTATTTCCCTCACTAGCGTATTCCTTCAATTCCTTTCTTCCCTGGTGAGTGCCCTCGACTTTTTCCTGCCTTCATGAGTGTCCTCAACTCCTTCCCTCCCTGGTATGCGCGCTCAACTCTTTCCTACCCCGATGAGTTGAAGATAAACTGTTGATCTATTGCCAGTGTTAAAGATTTATTTGTTTCAGATAATTATTTATATGCATCATGTCTTACTACCCATCTGAATTATCTGCATATTTACATTTTTAGAGTAGGGTTGAGAGTGGTAGAATTTAGGAGAAATCCACCCTTATTTGCGCAAACCATTTAAGAAATAATACCTCATTACATTCACCATGATTCAAACTGTGACCTAATATCTAAGCCAGACTATATGAGACTGACGCCTTTGTCTATGCACCCACATATGTGGGTTATGCTGTAGGGGTTGCCATAGGGAGGGGCCAGGTGGGGTAGTTGCCCCATCCCCACTGAGGTTGTATAAATATTAGAAGTAGGTTAATCCCGCCCAACAGTGTTCTTAACTAGTGTTTAAACAGTGACCCAAGCCAACAATTTATAGAATATAACTTACTAAACTACCTTCTAGCGCCCACCAACAACACCATTCACCATTCAAATGTTCGAGGTAAAGTGTCCACCTACGAATTTGGATGGATTTGAACATTTTTCTCATGTTGTATCTTATTTTCAGGAAAAAAACTACTAATTTACTTAACTAATATCTTAAAATTGTATGAAAAAAAAAAACGCATTTCTAGATACCATAATCTTTTATTGACGTTGAGCTGAAAACAAATAAAATATACTAGAAGTATAGAAATAGTTAGCTATGACATCAAACAGTTGATATTATAATTTTATCTTCCCTTCAGGCATCTATTGGAACTGAAAGGGTCGGAACTAATGATCGGAGTCACCCTGGCAGTAGGAGCCCTTCCGGCTATCCCTTTTCTGTGGTGGTCTGAGAAGGTGGTGGACTACTGCGGTCACTCCAACCTGCTGATTACTGCGTTCACCTTTTATATAATCCGTTATACAGGTACTATGTCAATCCATCACTCAACTCTAGATCTTCTCTCAAGTAAATGTTTTATCCAATGCCGCAAAGTCACCTTGTTTCTGTTTCTGTACAGGCTTGTCGTTCATTACTGACCCCTGGTGGACGCTGGTCTGCGAGTCGTTCGAGGTATTCACACTGTCTCTGATGTGGGTGACAGCAATTTTGTATATGCGGCATCTTGTGCCGCGCCATCTCACCACCACAGGCCAGGGCATAGCAGTCATAGCACACTTCTGCATTGGTAAACCAAACTTTCACTTGACTCAATGAAGTATTTGTTGTCAGTTTATGTCATGCGTGGTATTAACAACCTTACACAACCGGTACCAATTTATGGGAACAAAAGTGACTATCAGGAACATCTGGGTCATTTCCAGCTCAAACTACTAAATCGTTGGTCAAATGTTTTCAGAAGAGTTGTACAAACGCAACTCATTAACATTTGGGTCAAATTTGTTTCTTGAAATATCAAAAGTAGCCATTTTAAACCTGATAACGACTAAAAATATTTAAAGACAGTCAATTATCCCTTCACCACAAGAGAGGCTATAACCAACAAATAGTCTCCTTAATCCAGCACACATAATTTAACTTTGATGTCATATCATTTGACAGGGTTAATGAGTTTAAATATTAAGGAACAATAATTTTAACTAGCAATGACGATATTAGATTTGAAATTAGTAAAATAATACAGCTGGGAAATTCATGCTATTACTAGTTCAATAAGTTGTTGACATATTAACTACTGTCCGGTAATATAAAACTCACAAATATACAAAACAATAAAGTTACTGGTTGTTCTCTATGGGTGTGAAATGTAGTCTATTACTATACACGAAGAAAAATTTTTTAGGATGTTTTAAAACAAGGTGCTTAAGTTAATTTAATTGATAAAATTCTTATAGATTAATTTTAAAAGTTTTAAAATGTAAAAACATTAAATAATACTTCTAATTTTAATTTACTACTTAGGAAATATTCATACTTACACTTAAGTTAATTTAACTGATTAAAATTATTATAAATTAATTTTAAAAGTTTTAAAATGTAAATACATTAAATAGTATTGTAGAGTCTCAATAATCTGACCCAAACAAGACGGACAGGCGGTCAGATTACCGAAATGTCGAATAGTATGGAAACAGGTGAAGGAGGAGGGGGAAGGGCAGAGAAACAAATCCAAATTACTGTAAATAGAAGTGCAGAATAGGTATATGAAATAAGGTTTGTTAGTAATTATTATACAGTACAAATACAGTACTGTAATGCAATAAATTACAGAACTTTTATTTTATGTAAACAAAACTTTGGATTTAAAATTACTGTAGGGGGTACCTGTAATTGAATTCAACTTTTTTTATGTAATACTATAAATGTATGTAATACTTAAAAGTCATAGTTAAAAAAAATGTGTGATTGAAGTTTGTTTCCCAGCTTTGCTTCTCTTCCTCACAGCGATGTCACACCAATGTCTTAACATGACATCAGTAGCAGTTGCCTCCCCCTGTTGATCAACATAAGACAGTGCTGCATTGAGAGCCTTGACCCCTTCACTATGACTCACTCTTTCTGTTTTATCTAGTCCCAGCTCAGTACAAGTGTCATTAACATCATCTTCATTATCATATTGATTCACCGGAACTATTATGCAATTGTCAGTCAATTCTTGCTGCTTGTTCTTCTACAGCCATTCCTTTATATCCACTTAAATCACTTTTCCACAGGCAGGAATTTGTTATAGCAATGGTAGCAGGTTATCACACATTTATTGTTTATTTTTGTCTTCCAAGAGCAACTTTCTCCATGATCTTGCTAGAGTTTGAGGTTCAATTTCTTCCCATGAGTGTGTGATCCAATAAATAGCATCTTTTACGTTGACTTTCCTTAGTTTATCCAGCATACCAACTCCATCATCTATCGCCTCAATGAGCATAGTTAAAAACGATATCTTTTGTTTAACGCGTCAAGCACACCCTGGTCCATGGGCTGACAAAATGAGGTGACATTAGGACGGAAAAAAAAATTACTCCAATATCCCCCAATTCATTCTCATCAGGATGAGATGGAGCATTATTAAGGGCAAGGATTGCTTTCTCTGATAAATTTAGCGATTTCTAAAATTGTTCTAATGACAAAACAAATTCATTGAAAAACCAGCCGCAAACAATTTCTGAATCCACCCATGCATTCTTTTGGTTCTTATACAATACTGGAAGAGCAGTAGGAGCTAGATTTTTAAAAGCTCGTGTTTTTTTTGACCTTGCCAATAAATGCAAGTCTTAGTTTGTGGTACCAGTAGCGTTACTGCTGGCTAGAATCATATCTCCTTCCTTACTTCATTTATACCTGGGAGTTGATTTTTCAACCTGGGAAGTTAAGAGTTTATGAAGGCAGTGTTTTATAATGTGAGCCTGTTTTATCACATTTATATATATTCTCACTTGATAATCCTTCATTGTCAATGAGACAATGAAATTCTGCTTTAAATTTCAGAACTTCTTCTAAATTTGCCGATAATTTTTTGCCACAGATATTGAGATGCTTTATCCCGAATCATTTTTTCCAGCGGTCAAGACAGCCTATACATACTGTGAAATCAGGTTCTCTTACCATGTCTCTCACACTGTAAAATTACATTAATGGGAAAATGCAAAACTCACTCACAATATGAACGAGTACAGTGCTAACAATCACTAAGGCAGGCGAACAGAGCTACAACCACCGAGGTATGTAACTCACTCACTGACAAAGTAGCAATGGGAGTAGAAACAATATTATGGATGTGTGCGCAGCACAACAGTGTGTGACTCACTCACTAACAAAAAAAAAACTATGTTGTGGGAAAATAATGTGCATGCACATACTGCACAATAATTTAAATTGCACATCATAAGGATATGCCAGATTAAACTGAAGGTCAGATTATCGAGACTCTACTGTACTCTAAATTTAATTGGTCCTAAAAGGGATGAGGCTACTAAGGAGTGTAGGTGTGTAGGTTACATAATGATGAGTTACATACTCTCTACTAATCACAAGACATTGTTATGATAATCAAGTTTCATAGATTATTGAATGGCAAACCCAATGGAAAGATACCATTAGGAAGACCTAGACACAGATGGGAGGATAATATTAGACTGAACCTGAAAGAGATGGGGTGAAATGAGGTGGACTGGATAGAATTAGTTCAAGATAGGAGGCATACTTTTGTAAGTGCAGCAATTAACTTTAGAGTTCCTAATGCCATAGAGTAAGTAAGTAGCCTAAGTAAGTCATGGCTGCTAGCTTCACTGCACACTTGTGTTTCAACTTCTGTCAACTAACTTAATTAACTTTAATAGCAACTTAATCAGCTTTATTAGTGTTTACAAACCAATTAAACTTTCCAATCTAAGGGAATAGGGTGTATTTAAAGGAAATCCACCACTTGTAGGGAGGGTTTATAACCACTGCCATTACAGATGACCAGGCACAGTCAGTCCATGTTAGCAATGAAAACACTGCTTGCCTACTTTAAGCTAAATAAAACCATATTTTATGTTAACAAATATCTTTTAAATCGCAAACCTAATCCATTTTATAATTTTGGAAGCAACTTTGTTTGAGCTCCATGTTTTGTCAAGCATTATTGTGGTTTTTTCCCCCACCATGAGGACTTTCTAGAAGCCATCTCAAACTTGTTTCTAAAGCATTAAAATATCATCAGGGATGAAAAGGAGGAAAAGACGCGTGCATGCCTGTAGAGAAAAAATAAGCCTCTTGCTCTTGCAGAGTATTTCAGCAGAATGTTATTAGTCATTGTTGATGCATGCACAGTGTCAGTTTTACTCCAGTCATTTGTTCAGGGCTGCTTTAATGGGTCTTGATTCACATTATTCAAGTATTTAAAAAATATATTTATTCTCTCTTCAATATTTATTTTAACTAAGAATAATTTTATGTTTTCAACACGATAGCTAAATACATTTTATGCCACTAAAATAATTTAAATAAATAAAAAAAATCCTTAGATAAAACAAGCCTTTTTTTTACGCACGACCCCACATCCTAAACTGCTTGCCCTGATTCCGAGGCCACCAACCACAGATGCAGCAAACCATAGCTTGAACTCTATCTTTCTGTTTCTTAAACACATTAACACACACCTAAATATTCTGGTTCTAGCTAGAAAGGAGACGCTCGCTTCCTAGTTCCTATGGTATTCGAGAGATTTGTAAAAATCTAAAAAAAAAAGTATCATAAATAATACATTTAAGAAGAACTTGACTTCAAACAGCAATTTTAAGTAATTGGTGAAAGGAATTGTTTAAAATTGTGTAGTTTGAAGAATATCATAATCACAAAAAAGACAAAATTGTATTAATATAGTAATTAATTTACATAGAAGTGGAGGTCATTGGAAATAAGTTTTGAGGAGCATGCTAGCTGTCATCAGAAGAGATAGAATCAGGAATGAAGATGTAAGGTCTAGATTTGGGGCACAGAGACTACATGAGATAGTAAAGGAAGCTAGGATGAGATAGTTTGGCCATGTAATGGGGATAGAAGAGGAGAGGAACATATAGTAGCAAGTTTGTGTGAGGAGGAGAGTGGAAGAGTGCATGAGGAAGAATGATGGAAGTACAGAGGGAGCTGGAGGAATTTTACTAAAAAGACCCGGCCACAGGCTGGAAACAGTTCATGATGATGATGATGATGATGATGATGATGATGATGATGATGATGAAAATGTATTCTCTGTTGTTTATAACACAATACACATGACAAACAAAATATAATTTGTCATTGGCACCAAGCCTTAAACAAATGATTTTAAATTGAATTTTTATGTTTTCACTTTAACTATATTTGTATATTTTTAAAGATTCGGGTTTGGATTAGATATTCAAATGAAAATTTAAGATTCGGGTTATCTCTAGTTTTGACCAAACAACATGAGTTGAAGACCAAACTCACCTAATACCTCAAACCCCCCGTGTACAACAACTATTCCACAAAGTTAATTTGGTAGCTCTTGTTCTAGGTCGAAGTTTGGGTGCTCTGATTGGTGCTGTCATCAGCTCATACAGTACAGAGGAACACTCACTTGTGATGGTCTACAGGGTAGGGGCAGTGGTGGCAGCAATAGTAGCGTCAGTGTACTTCACAGTATACCACTGTTGCCTCAAGCCACGATGCTTGGCTCCTGCTGGCCCTGGGGGCATGACCCCCCAGACCGGGGCCCAAGGTACAATATACTACACATCCTATTACTGAGTCGTTAGGGAAGACTAGTTTCAACCCAGCTTGTGTCTTATGCTTTTATTACAATGTGTATGTGTTTATGCTTTTACTCGAATATTAGTCAGATCCGCACAGGTCTAATGGTTCAAGACGTTAGTATATTGTATTTAAAAAGACAAATAAGTGCTCAATGACAAAGAAACAAACAAAAAAAAACCCATGAAAATGGTATAAATTGAAATTGTTTGGAAAGGGATCTAACCTGATACATAGCTTTGACCTTGATAGAAACAAGCAGAATGGATTAAATTAAATTTATTGTATTCATACAAAAGTTAAATGCATTCTGTAACTTTTATTACCTTTTACAGATGGTATAAATTTTGACAGTAATAAGATACACATAGTAAACTTTTGGCACTGATGTGGTTTTTCAATTTATTTTAAATCTCTTATAAAATAAGGTTATTTCAATGGTAATCTGACTACAATTTTCTGATACCAAAGTTAGTTTTTTTTAAGCAAGTAAAGAATTTGCTCCAATTCTTACTACCTGTCCAACTTGTGCGTGTATTTACACTGATAGGATAGATATTTACAAGGTAGATTTGAGAGTAAATGCACTTTTATGTACGTAAAGGGAGTGTTGGGAACCATCTAGGGAAAACACTCTCAGTATACTAAGCCTGGATTCGAACCCCTACTCCTCAATCATCAACATACTAGAAAATATGTGATTGACACCTTTGTATGCATGCTCACCAATGTGGGTATTTTCTTTCATAATTATTCATACCTATAAAGTTAAGTTTGAAGATGGACGATGGTTGAATGTTTTATTTGTGGTAAGAAAGATCATTGGTTGAGGGGGAGTATAGGAGACTGCCACGGCCCTTGCCTGGAGTGAGGCTGTAAAGTCACAATAACAAGTACACATTGATTTCTTCTGATAATGCATTGAAAAATGTCTCTTGTGTTCAAAATTTTATTAACTTCTCATAAGGTACATAGAATGTTGAACTTGCAGGACCGACCTCGAATGGGACATACACTCCACTTCGAGTGTACCACAACGGGGGTAGGCAGCAGAAGGGAGGGCAGTTTCGCTACTAGCAACGCCCCATTTTCTCCCTCTTTCTGGTTGAAGAATGTTGGTAAATACTTGCATTGCTTGAAATGGACACAATAACTTGTCTCAGTGGTAGATATAATTATTAAGAAAGTGTAGATTTGTGCTTTAACGAAACTGCTGCTTTGTTAATACCTACATTTTATTAAGTATTTTCCAGAAATTGTGTATAGTGGTAAAAATAAATTCTTGACATTATAATTTGAAGATAACTTAAGCTCTTACCTTTTTAAAAATACGCTTTAGAACCACATTGGAAATAATGATAAGATGGAACTGCATTGCCTAACTGTAGGATGGTAAGCCATTACATAAAAAAAACTTTTTGAAAGTGTTCAAAACTGAACCTGCTTAGAAGGGTAAGGGGAGCTTAATGTTTAATAAAACTGTAAGAATACCTGAGCATCGGAATGTTATATTTTAAGTACCGCTAGTAAGCACAAATGCCAACAGACAACAAATGTTCTTTGATGATATGGATATGACAAGAATAAACATGCTGCAAAGAACAGATCTCAACACTTCATTGCTGGACTCAATAAACACACAAATAATTTAAATACAGGGTTGCCACACATCCAGGTAACCGGGATAGCAGGGAAAACAAACAGATACTCGTGTCTGTAAAATCAAGAAAACACAAAGTTTCACAAAAAAAAAGAAAAGAAAAAAACAATATAAATATTGGAGTATTAGTGACTTTAAATCATTTAACTGTAACCTTTAAATTATATAGCTTTATATAGAAGAACAAGCTAAATTAAGCACACTGATTCACTCATATATATATATCCAGTCCTTACACCACCTTGTGATATAAAGATACATGAGTGAATCAGTGTGCTTAATTTAGCTTGTTTTTCTATATAAAGGCATTTAATGTATATTTATATCCCCACTAAGCTCAAATCAACCTTCTTTAAACATAATTTATGACTTCACACAAGTTAATTCTATGAAAAGTAAAATTTTATTCCTCTGTACTTCGATGTTTTGTTTGTTAAAATGAGAATCTCTTCTATAAAATACAAGGATTTTTTTTAGTAGTAAAATAGTGGTAGCCCTGAATTGTATACATTTCCTAACATTGATCTTGGAAGAAATGGTAAGATAAGTTTTGACACGAGTGAAACTTGTTTGCATTGAGAAAAATAGTCTTGTGACGTTATACTGCCAACTATTGTGTATCTTTGACACTGGTCAACAGTAATAAATTCAAATCCCGGTTAGAACCCATCATGTGGAAACTGTAAAGTTGTGCTCTTATGTGCAGATTATTCACATGGGTTAACCACTTTTAATAAAACATGTTATTTGTGTGGTCTGTTGGACCCAAATATGTTTGAGTACAGGCCCAATGTAATCTTCTACTCCCATTTGGTTTCATTTCATTAAGGTATTAATAATTTGTTTTTGTAATTCCAAGGTCCCTTAGCACACCTAGAATCTCCTGATAATAGCACACTTCCAACAACTTACATCCTCAGAGACCTTCGACGAGTGAGAGAGAGGGATCATTGCTCTCACAGAAAATATAACTTAAAAATATTAGTGATTGTTTCAATGTGTTGTGAAACATCACCTTAATAAGTTGATGAGATCATTCAATGTTGAAGCTATTTCACATCAAGTGTCTTATCTTCTTTTAGAAAGAGTTTAGTGTTAAATAATGTTAGCAGCTTGTGCATATTAAAATAAATAAGTCTTAATTTATGCTAGATGTAATTTAATTTTATAACTGTTGGGACTGATACTACCGCTATAGAGTATGGAGGAAATGTCTAAAGAACAAAGAGTAATTAATTGTTAATATCTATATGATTACATGATCTAGTTTGTGATCTTTTTCTTTACATCAACCTTAATAACAAATACTTGTTTCTATAATATATTAAATTTATGAACAGGAAGGTGTAACTTTGCCAATTATAACCTAACATTGTAATTGGTAATATAATATTTCAAAAGCTGCAGTTTTATGGCACACTGTGGTCATTACTCTGTAATAGTAAAGCATCTATACCATTGGGGTGGTTGAGTTTACTCATAAATTAAAATAGTTTCTAAGATACATTTCTAATAACACAGATATTGTAGATATTTTGAACCTCAGCCACTTGATGGAGATATATTATCACTTGGTGTTTCATCTTGTGGTTAGACCAAGACCAGATTATCAAAATATCTTTATTTGTGGGCCTGTGGAACTTCTTATCCTTATTAGAATCGTATATTAATCTCAATCATTATAATCTTTAACATTTTTATTTTAAATGACAGCAATTAATCAATAAATGTGGTAGAAAAGATAAATAACCACAAAAGAAAGCTGTTCAGAAATAGAATTTAAGTATATTTGAGTGAGGCCTCCTGTTTGATTATACTCATCTTGCCCAGACTTAGACCTCCGAACATTTCAACTGTGCCTTTCCAAGTTTGTTGCAATAGTTTTATAGTGTTAATTTTGCAAACTGTTTCTTTCAATGTTAAAAGGTGAGTGTTTGGAAGATAGTAAAATGTATTTTATTTTGTTTAGAATATCAGCCAGGTTTGAATGCATCACAATATGTACTTAGTTTTTTGTGATCGACTGTATTCAAGATTGTTGTATTTTTAAATAACTTTTTAACTGTTTAAAAAATATTTTTATCTGTAGTAAATATAGGAATAAATCAAAGAGCATGGCGTTTGTATATTTTTACATACCATATTTATTTATACATTGACATATATTTTTAAATAAATGCACTATTATGAAAAGCTATTTTGTTTAGTAAAATAATAATAAACACATTAAGATATGTGTTGAACCATACAGTTAAAGTTTCACAAGAGCTTGTCTTAATAATTGACTTAAAAATTGTAAATTTGCCAATAAATGTTAATCAACTGTTAAATAGTTTATTATTTTTATTGGTTCAGATTATCTTCTGTTCTGTGATTCTCTCCTAAATTCTATCTTGTTTCTACTACATCTTACTACCTGTTCAGGTTATACACATATATAATAATTACTTTAATGGATTAGGAATGAGGAAGGAAGCATTTTAGAGGTAATCTACTTGAATATGAGTGGAAAACTATTTAGGAAAAACGACCCTAAGTAGACTCGACAAGGATTTGAGCCCCAATGTCCTTGTCTTCAGCTGGCCAGTATAACAAAAGTATAACACCTTTGACCATTTGGCCACTGAAGCACATCTATCTTGTTCTTTCTTTAAAAGAACTGCTCCATTCTTATTTTATACATACAGACAAATTTCAAATTGTATTCCCATTTTTTAAATAATCAACACAGCTACAACTACACAGGGTATGAGTCAAGAAATTTGATTATTCTTTGATTTTCCTTGACAATTTGGTAATGCATTTAAACCGGTATTTCAAAGACGTGTTAGATCCATTATTTTGTGAAGCCAAATCATTTTACCAACTAATATTGAATTTTAAGATTTAGAAAATATGGTAATCAAAGGAGGTTTACTTTAAAATATTAATTATACAATTGACCCTCAAATTTTTAAGATTATTTGAGATTAGAGGATTCAGGACTTGCATAGTTAAAATATATATACTTTTCAATGGAAACTTGTTTTAGAGCTCTTAAACTGCCTATTGGTGGTTCAGGACCAAATATAATTTTAGGATGACCTTAACAACAAGGCCCCAGACCAGTAATTTAACACTTAACTGAATGTATGAATGTTATAATGAATGAATGAATTATATATTTTTTTAAACATTTAGCTACCATTTCTATTATTCTAGTGTATATTTTATATTTACACTTATGTTCAAAATTTTTGCTATGATTCTAATTCTAGATTCAAAGGTAAAGTGGAATTTCTGATTCATAAAATATGGTGGATTCGACCTAACTCAAGCTAACATAATTATTTATAAAATAAGAGATGTAACAATACCGCTTCTGATTTTTAAGTTCAACCTTGATATTTCAATTCTTGAACATTTCATAGAGTATTTTATTATTTTTCCAATTAGTAGTCCCTTTCACAGATGAAGAAAGAAAAGTGGTGGTACCATTCATCCAGGTCAATTACCATATAATGAAATCCACCTAAATTATATCACTGTAGTGACAAGTGAACACACCCGCTCTATTTGGTCCAAATAGTGTCAGGTGTGTTTATTTCGCTCTTGATTCAACTAATGGAAGGCATTCATGAATTACTGGGTTCATTTACCAGATAGTTATAATGAGGTTAATTTGATTACTTTTTAAATGCAGGGTGTTTAAATAATAGGGTGAAGGTACTCAAGACAAAGATATAAATTGTTTTTAAAAATAAATTTCAGATAATTTCTAATTCAGACCAGTGTTTTAAATAATATTTTCTAGGCATAGTTTTTAAACTCTGTGGTATAAAAATGTTTAGTAATTTATTTGTTCTTTTAGGTTAGCAATAGCTTGCCCTCATTGGGTATAGCCACATGTTGCTAACTCATAGTGCCTAAAGGTGTATTATTATCATGTAAAGATATATTATATATTATTTACACTAAAATGTGTATTTATGTTGCTTCAGGTTAATCACAACTAAGCATCCTTAAGAGCCTTCTTGTGTGTTTGGTAGTCATCTTATGTTTGGACATAAATGTCCTGGGATTTAAAATTATTCAAGTGGCTGCTGACGTCATTGAAACATGACTTTAATTGCAGAATGGTTATACTCTTATTGTTACATGTAAATTCTCCTCCATTAAGACATTAGACTGGGGTATTCTCCCATAGAGCTACAGCGGATATTAGACCTCTCTTTTCTTGTGTTTTGCACCCCTGCCGGCCATGACTTGGTTTAAGGGTGAGTTGTCCACCCATTGTCTTCTTATGCTTTGGTCTGTGTATGTCACTGTATGAACTTTGATTTCTATTATACAATTACCTTGATATAGGCTTTCCTAATTGGGGTTGTACCTTTCAATAGTCACTTTTAATGTTCTTAACCACCTCTATGTTACATCTGGGAGTGGCCTTTGTGTATTGATTGGTAATCACCTTAACCTTTAAAGTGCATTGCTAGCTTCCAATACTCTTTTCTACTAATGGCCCAATCAACCTGGAATATTCTCTAGAGTTCTCCAATTTTATTTACGGTTTTTTTCAAAGGTTTATTGATTTAGTTTTGATTGTCATATCTTTTTAAGTCCCATTAAGGAAACTCTTACCACTTGTGTTATTACTTGGTCTACTGCCAAAAATAATCTTAGGGCTCGGAAATGAACTAACATTGTCAATTTAAACTTTGTTTTAGATACATTAATTTAAGTTGACTTTCTCTTTATGTATCTCCTCCTTTCCTTGCCCAATTTTATGTGTTACACAAGACTCTTCGGAGTCAAAGAGACTTAACATGTAAACTTTTGTTTCTACTCTGACACTCACATGTCATTCTCATTAGATCCTCTCCTCTCTACTTCCACCTTTCGCTTCAATCACACTTCCAAGATAGTTTACGTTCTGTACTTTTCTCAGCTCTATCCCATTCAACCTTAAAACTTTACTAGCCTTATCCTCTTCCTTGTCATAACCATCACTTCACACTATACCATGCTAAATTTCATTCCACTCTTTTTCTCTGACTCATCCAGACTAAATGTAAATAATTGATCGAGGTTGCGGTAGGTGGGCTATATATATATATATGTATGTATGTTTGGATTATGATATGTGGTAGATGATGGGTTGATTTATGATAGGTAGGTACCTGAACTTCCCAGTAAATATAAGTGAGCCAAAGTGTGAAAATTAAATGCTGAAAAGTGATCAAAAAAATCAGATAGATTTTTAATAGTTTATTATTATTATTATTATTATACGGGTTATACGCGCTTACGCTAATGTGTAATGGTAGGGTGATTGTGAGATGAAATGGAGGACCTACAGTTTAACGTGGAATCCGAACCACGGTGGAGGCCTGGCATTCCCCACATTCACAAGATGTCTTGTCAAAGGTGAAGGAAGGGTTTGGTAATCAGATAAATCTGTGCCTGGACCGAGGATTGAACCTCGGCCGCCAGCACAGAATTTTAATAGTTAATATTAAGGTATATATGTGACAACCTTAAGAGTCCAACCTAAGCTTAAATCGGCGCCCTCACCTTTATGCATCCCAGTGGTACAATGAGTCCCGCAGGGAAAGATATAAGCCATTATATAGTTAACACAAACATAAACATGTCTCCAGAGAGGGGGAACAGGGGTAGAAAAGAACAAACCAGAAAAGTAGACAAGCAGCGCTCAGGTGGTGATGATGGTGACTCTGGGAACTTCTGGAAGCATTGAAAGACGTCTAGACCATGAACCGGAAACGACTCTGGTCAAGTGTCAAACTTGTTTCTTAGGGCGCGGCTTCAATCACAAGTGGTACGTGGGGTCAAACCTTGTTTTAGTCCATGATGGAGAGTCAAAGGGAGAAGGTGCCGTGACGTGTGCTCCAGTATGCCGTGATCAACAAGCTAGGTGGTGAGTGTGGTCCCATTATACTAGGTATTATACAGTCGATTATTCTTTGTTCTTGTAACATCGTTACAATCAGCCCCCTCCCCCTTAAGAGGAGGAGGACTCGAGAGGAACGACAAGGAGGCACCATCCCAGTCATTGTCAGTCGTGTATATTTTTGCATGGGAGAAGATATCACCCCTCATCAAGGGCCTCTGTTAGCGATCTAATCGGCAGGCCATAGATCCTTACGGTAGTCAACCGCAGTCACTCGCCTACTCTCGCTACGCCTTGTTGAAGTCCAGCACTCCCGTCGCATGACACTCCTTCCATCCCTGTTCAAGATGACCCCACGTCGTCGGGCCTCATCTTCTTGATGTGGCCAAGTCCAGTTAACATATCCAACATCCGATCTCCTTCACTGAGCACTTAGTTCCCAGATCGGGAGAAAGAGGGGAAGGGGAAGTCCTCTCTGAAAACAAAAAACAAAACGTACAGAATTCATGCTACAATGTAATGTTTACAACCAGTCTAGCAAGATTCTGTACTAGTCAAGCCCAATCGGGTACACTCAACCCGGGAGAGCCTTTTCGGCCTCATAGGTACATGTAGCTCGGAGATAACCATCTCTTGAGAATCACATGAGACGGATGTCTTCACAAAGAAAGTATGTATCCTATGGTGTATTTTTATATAGGGCTGATGCACACGCGCACACTTGATTGTCCACAAGTTCCAGGCGCCATAGTTCGATTAATGTGATATCACACATAACACTTTCTTATTATGTCTAAACTTGAAAGGGGGAGCTAACCCCTTATTACTAAGTAGACATCAATAACATGTAATGAATAAAGTGCTCAGACAGACGATACCTAACTAAACATTACTTTGACGTCAACAATAAATGACAGGGCACTGACTCATTGTACCACTGCCTTTAAGTGGCTGATATGAGCCCCTCGAACCAGAGATGGGTCAACCACCTCTCTCGGAAGCACTGAGACCGGGGTTAAAAACCTGTCGATCGTCCATGGCCCGCTCCATTTGTATGCTAGCTTAGCCGACGACCTGTCTGCTGCCGAGCTAAGGGGGAAACGCTTGCAAACGACATTATCACAACCTTAAAAGAGACAGGGACTCGCCCTCGATTGTAGGCCGAAGCCACTTTTTTTTTGTGACTTCTGAAGATTCACAAGAGTGAGCTCACACTTCTCCTCAAATGTACAGTGGGTAGATTCCGACAAGAGCGGGTCGACATCCCAGATGGCCAAGAGGGGATAGTCCAATTCCCGATTAAGAAAGCCGGAGTCGCCCCGATCGACTCGTGGAAAGCCGAGTTGAAGACAAGGTTCAAAAATTCGAGGAGTTTGTCCCAGTGGGAGTGGTCAAGGTGGTGAAATATGGTCAGAGCCACGTTTAAATTGCGGTTAAACCGTTCCACATGGTTCTGGGAGGGATGGTAAGGACTGGCCGTAACATGCCTTATACCCATAAAAAAACACATTTCCCCAAACGCCTTGGATCTAAAGCACGGCCCATTATCGCTCACAATTATCCTAGGGGTCCCTGACAACCCCCAAACTCGCTTGGACAGAGCATTTACGGTGGTCGATGCTTTCATGTTTCTAAGTGGTATTAAGATCACAAATTTCGAGAAGGCATCCATAGCAATCAAAATAGCAGTGTTACCCAGGGAAGAGCAGGTGAGGGGCCCGACATGATCTACAAAAACCTTTTCCCAAGGGCACGTCGCAATATCGGCAGAGTGAAAGCCGATCTTGGAGTTCTGAGAAGGCTTGGCCCTCTGGCATGGCTCGCACCTACGCACCCAGTCTTTGACATCCCTGGATAAATTAGGCCAGAAGAATTCTTTCGATACCTTACGTTCCGTCTAAGTATGCCGCAGTGCCCCCCGAATACCGAGTTGTGGAAGTATCTCAGGATCATGGGCCTGAGATTCTCCGGAACGTAATACCTGGTTCTGCCTCTAATCTTAACTACCAACAGACCCTTACGGATAGAGTAGTTTCCCACCACCTCTCCAGCCTTTATCCTGTCAACTACTCGTTTGCAAAATTTGTCCTCAGATTGGTGCTTGGCGATAGTGTGGATAACACACAGAGGGTCAATTTCCAGGTGCTCCCCAATGGGGTCTAGGTCTTCAGACATCCGGGAAAGGGCGTCCGCTACCACATTCAACTTCCCAGCTATATGATGGGTGGTAAAGTTAAATCTAGAGCCCCCATACCCATCGGCCTATCTTGCCCAGTTGTTTAGGGTGGTTCCACATCCAGGATAAGGATACGTTATCGGTGAATAAATCAAACTTTCGGAGTTAAGTAGTCCGAAAACTTCTCGATGGCAAATACGCACCCGAGGCATTCTTTCTCATAAATGCTGTATTTCTTTTCCGCGGCATTCAAAGTTCTACTAGCAAATGCTACTGGCCTATTACCCTCAGGAGTTAGCTGGGAGAGCACAGCACAGAGTGCTAATGAGGACGCGTCTACATGCAGCCAAAACGGTAGTGAGAAGTCCGGCATGCGCAACACCGAGGGGGACATTAAATGCCACTTAAGGGAGAGAGAAAGGCGTTGTTTTGTTCTGGCCCCCATACAAAGGTTACCCCTTTTTTATTCAAAGAGTTTAGGGCACAAGCCACTTCCGAAAACATGGGGATGAATCTGGAATAGTACACACACATACCTAAGAAGCGTAACACTCCTTTTAAGTTCTTAGGAGACCGTGATGTCAAGGATCGGCTTTACACTTTCAGGATCGACCAGAAGATTCCCCTCCGAAATTATGTAACCTAAGTAGGGGATCGATTTCTTCGCCCAAGTAACTTTCTCTGGGTTAAAAGTAAGACCGGCCGTACGCAGGCGACGCAAAACGGTTTCAACATGAAGTAAATGAGCTTCAAGAGAGTTACTGTATATGCAGATGTCATCCAGGTAATTGAAGACGAATTTAAATTTCAGATCGGCAAGTATATGCTCTAACACCCTGTTTAACGCTTGACCCCCACAACTAAGGCACAGGTGTACACAATTGAACTCGTACACCTGCCTTGGGGTGACGAAAGCCATCTGTCTCTTGGAAGACTCTGAGAGTGTGCACTGCAGGAAACTTGCGTTAAGGTCAATCAAACTATAGACTTTAGCCTCGCCAAGGTGTTTAAATGCAGACTTTTTGCTAGGCATTGGATAGGGGTCAAAAACTATTTTTTTTATTACCCTTCCTATAATCCACTATGAGGCCTTGCGAGGGATGATGAAAGCCGGACTAGCGTAGGGGGACTTGGACGGACGAATAACCCCTCTCCTTTCGAGGTCAAAGACCACTTCCCTAAAAATTTCCATTTTGGGTGGCGCGCAGGAATATGGACCTCTCATACGGCAGGACGTCACATTTCCCCCACCTATCAGTAATGACATCAGGGAATTGACTGACTACACTATATATCGCTTCATTATCACTATCAAAGGAAAACAGACCCAATGGGGGTTTACATGCAATAAAGTGGACAACTTCGCCAGGCACGAAACCAAATGACACACCCCGCTCGCCTGGATTCAATTTGGCCTTGGTTTCATATTTAAAAAAATCAACACGACGTTAAACGGAAGGTTTGGCACAACATAAAAGGAGCACTTCCATGAAAATCGCCCAATTTTAACCGGAAGGTTAACCTTACTGGAGACCCACATGCATTGTCCATTCGCCACGGCATAGGCCCTAGGCATGATGGACTCTTACACAATATTGATTTTACCCTCAATACTATCTAGAAATTTGTTACAAAGGAATGGCTTGCCCCAGTATCAAAAAGTCTCACACAATCTATGGGCCCTATAGAAAGAGAGACACACGGACTCAGAACACGTGGCTTAGGAAATACAGGCGCGACCGCACCACGACCTTGGACGGGCCTTAAGGGTTTCCCTTAGCGCATTGTCTTCGGACATGCCCTAATATGTTGCAACGATAACACCTAATTCTGGATAGGTCACGGGGCGCACGATTACCGGGATTTAAACACAAGGGGTTATTTCCACTAGAAGATCTATTATGGTTAACAGGTAACAAGGTGGTCACAAGGTAATGCAGTACAAACTGGTCCGGGACTCAAACCCGTTCGCACGTGCTTTCCCAATGCAGGCGAGTACGCATTCAGGTATTCCTTTTCTGAGAGGAGAGTTCCCTCAATAAATGATGCCAAGGAGTAAAGATCCTGAATAGAAGCGGGTTTATCAGAAAAAACAAAATGGCGCCTAGTCAAAGTTGACACGTTTTCAAGAATGACATCTACTAACTCAGACTCCTCTAAATCAGTGTTAAGTACACGGGCAGCCTCAGTTATAGATATAATGAAATTCCTAAAGGCTCATGGGGGGACTGGAACCTATGAAACACCTCCCTACATAGCTTTTTTTTTATCTTATTGGGTAACAAAGCGTTCAATACTAGGTCTATAACGGCCCTTATAGATAAATTAGCTTGAATATCCTGAGAAAATAGCTCGGCGAGAAAGCCGGACGTTTTGGTCAAGCATAAAGTTAAAAATTCGGGTTCGTTTACAAGCCTAAGACATGAAGCCCTATTTACTTCTACCAGAAAATTGAACAGAGCAGTATGGTTCTGCCCATCACATACGGGGATACGACCTAGTATCTCGATCAAAACTTTCCTCTGACACTTAGAATACACCAGAGGCACGGGCGGAGCAGTGTGAGAAGGGGTAACAGGTTTACCACTCTCATCCTCGGCCATACCAAGGTCTAACGAACGGCACCAGTTCACAGAGATGTCGTAACTCACCCACCGTAGCGTTGGGCGGAACATGCACACTCCTAGACTCGAGCTCAGACAACAGCTGGTCGCGGCTAAGCTTGTAAACCTCAGTTTTCCTCATTATTATCTTGGCGTGAGGCTTCAGCGGAGGAACCATGGTCTCGAACAGCATTAAACAGGACAGGCAAGTATAAGTAAATAAAATAAAATAATGTGCGATTACTCTGCCGTTACCTCAAAACCCAATGGGACCTTAGAACCTTGAATCACAAACCGTAGAGCTACGAACCGCGGAACCACGCTCTGCTACCACTTTTTTCCTGTAACAACCTTAAGAGTCCAACCTTAGCTTAAATCGGCGTCCTCACCTTTATGTATGCCAGTGGTACAATGAGTACCGTAGTGAAAGATACAAGCCATTATATAGTTAACACAAACATAAGCATGCTTCCAGTGAGGGGGAACAGGGGCGGGAAATAACGAACCAGAAATAAGACAAGCAGCGCTCAGGTGGTGATGACGGTGACTCTGGAAACATTGAGAGAAGTCTAGACCATGAACAGGAAACGACTCTTGTCATTGTCGAATTTGTTTCTTAGGGGCGCGGCTTCGATCACAAGCGGTACGCGGGCTCAAACCTCGTTTTAATCCGTGGTGGAGAGTCGAAGGGAAAAGGTGCCATGACGTGTGCTCCAGTATGCCGTGATCAACAAGCCAGGTGGTGAGTGTGGTCCCATTATACTGGGTATTATACAGTCGATTGTTCTTCGTTCTTGTAACATCGTTACATATATTTTGTTTGGATCTTACATTTCCCTCATAAAGGTCTAGTAGCCTTTATGTATTCCACATTTGTTTTAGGCTTAAAATTGATGATTAAAAAAAAATTAAGACTACATATAAATGTGTTCTAAATAACTTGAGTTACACATAACAGTTCATCACTCAGAAATACATTTTCTTCTTTATTAAAATATATTTAGTTCTTGACTTCAAATTAAAACAGTCATTGCTTCAATGTTTTCTTTACACAAATGATGTATTTTGCCTGTCAAAATTGTGTTGTAAGATGAGATACTTCGCCCAGAGTCAACATTGGCACAAGATAACCAAACAACTTTAAATGTAATGTTTGCCAAGTTGCTAAAATTTATTTTCATGGCCAGTAAAATTTCGACCACATAGGTTTCTTGTCCTGCAACTCCTCTGGTAATCTATCCTTAAATCTTGTGTAACCATGAGCAACATCAACTGAGGTAAGTTCATTATTTTCATGCCGGACAAAGCTTGGAATTTTCTCACAAAGCTATCATCAATGTTATTAAGAACATCATTGCAGGGGTAAACAATTTAGACATATAGATAATAATTAATATCTTAGTTTTGTGAATTATCATATATTACTCAACATGTAAAAAAAATGTGTTAACTAAGTTATAATAAAAGAAAATACTAGGATATGTACAAACAATAAATGTTTAGACATATCCTGTAGTGTTAATAAAACAAAAACTAATAACGAACATAAAGATATTTGAATCTTACTGGTACAATATGAAAATAACATAAGAATGATTAATCTGTGTCTCTGTAGTCTAGAGGTAAGAGATTCCAGGTTTGATCCCCGGAGTTTCCAAATTTCTTGTGAGGCATTAGGTCTTGCGTCAACTCTGCCACATGAAAACAAATGATGAGCCACTTGAATGTAAAAGTAGCAGCTCAGTCTAGAAAAGCGAGATTAACACCCAGAGGTTTCGTTGTGCTGACCCTCTATCTGCAGAAGTTGGCACTATCCTTGCTCAAATATGGCAGCCGCTCAGTATATATTGCTTTGCTCGAATGCAGGCTGAAGCTGGTGTTTATATTGAAGGTCTTTTGAAACCTACGTTTCATAAATAAAATAAAGTCACCCACTAAATAATGCAATACATGGAGCCTACCTAGTAGGTTCTGCTTGGCCTCTCCTACTCAATCCTGATCTCACCGCCAAATGGTGTACTCTGGGATCTAGTTACCAGGTGGAGGTTGGGTTGAATCCTCAGTGAAAACCAGGTCAGGTGCAGACGTGAGACAGGAGACTGGTCAGAGCCAAAACCAGCGAGCTTGGAACAGGGTCTGGCCAGGTGGTTCCCAGCTGGGTGAACTGGAAGTGAGAGGATTGGTGATGATGAGCAAAATCATCATCATCATCAGCACCCATAGCCTTGGTTAGGGAAGGTTATCACCAAGAGAAGGTCTACCTGAGGACCTATAAATGGCAACCTCGCTACCCAGGTGTAAGCCACAGCAGCCTTTTTAAGCTGGTGGCCAAAACAAACCCATATTCGAGAAAACAAGGTAAAATGCTGGAATGAAAAAACTGTTGACAACCTTAAGTTAAGAATAGGGACTCTGAACATTGGAAAACTAACTGTAAGAATGGAGGAGATTGTAGATTTGAAGTAAGAGAAAAGAGTGGATAGCCTGGGCCTGAGCAAGACCAAATGGAGCGTGAGCGGTATGAGATAAGTAAGGAATGGCTTTATTCTGCATTGGATGAGGAGTGATAAGGGAGGAAAAACGAAGTAGGCTTCATAGAATAGAAGGGCTGCTGACAGAGGTAGTTTGAATGAATGATAGAATAATGACGATGACAATAAATGTAAGAAGAAAAAAGGTGGAGGTGATACAAGACGTGTATGCCCCACAAGTGAGGTGCCCAGCAGAATAAAACAACAAGTTTAAGGAAGACCTAAAAAGGCATATGGGAAACGAGTGTCAGATTGTCATGGGCAATCTGAATGCAAAATTAAGAAAAGAGAAAGTAGGTTTTGAAATGGTGTTAGGGAAGGATGGGGAGAAAGAAACGAGGAGGATATAAAGCTGTAAGAGTTATGTGCAAGAAATAAAATTAAAGTGGCAAATATATGTTAGGAAGAAGGAAAGAGAAAGATAGAAGATTATAAGATACATTTGGGATTGGGACCAAAAGTCAGTGATAAGACTACTTTATCATGGCTGAAGAAATGAAAAGGCAGACCATAAACATCAAGATAATACCAAGTGTGTCCTTAGATAGTGACCACAGGTTATTGGTGGCAGACATAAAGGGGATGGGAATGTAGGAGAAAAATAGTGAGACAAGAAAGAAAAATAAGGGTTTGGAGGATAAAAATATCAAGAGCAGATAAAGAGAGAGAGCTGTACCTAAGAAAGCCAGAAAACTTAATACCCAAGGATGAGATGTAAAGTGTAGAGGTTTAATGAAATATGTTTAAGAAGAGTCTGGTCAGAGCGTCAGAGGAGGAATGTGGGAGGACAAGTAATAAGAGGAAGTGGAAGGAGACACCCTGGTGGAACTACAGTGTGAAGGAACCAGTAGAAAAGAAAAATAAAGCATTCAGAAGGAGTTTTAAAAATAGGAATGAGGCAACAGAGGAATAACATAGGGAGAAGAAGAAAAGAGCAAAGTAAGTTGTACGGGAAGCCAAGAAGTAAGAATGTGTTATATAGCCAAGTAAGAAACAGGAGGAGAGAGAAAATAAACTATGGATGAGATATTTTGAGAAAATGTTCAACCCGGGAGAGGGAAGGAATGAGATTGACATAGCGGAGCAGGAAGAAATAGCAGAAGAGGAGGAAAGATGTCTAACATGGAAAGAGTTAGAAGATACATTAAAGAGGATGAAACAAGGGTAAGCACTGGCTGTGGAAACGATAAGAGCAGCAGGTGAAGTAGGTACAATGAATATACAGGGTGCAGAGAGTAGTTTGTAAGGAGAATAAGGTACTGAAAGACTGTATAAAAGGAGTTATAATAACTATTTTCAAGAAAGGAGACAGGAAGAGATGTAAAAATTATATGGAGATAACGCTGATGTGCCACTGTACAACAATATATTAGAAGATACTGGAAAAGAGAATAGGAAATAAAATGAAAGGAAGGTGGCTAGAGGAACAGCACAGATTTAGGGAAAAGAGATATACACTAGACTTGATCTTTGTCATACAACAGTTGATGGAAATAAGGTATGAATATGGGAGACACTTGATAATGATATTTATGGATGTGGAGAAGGTATATGATAGTGTGGATAGAAATAAAGTTTGTAAAGCGATGGAAGAGGCCGAAGAAGGAGTTGTAATGAGAGTTAAAAGCAAGTATGAGGATAACAGGAGTTGTGTTAAGATGGAGAATGGAAGGATAGAGTGGTTCCAAATAAAAAATGAAGAGAGGCAAAGAAGTGCCCTTTCACCATTACTGTTTGTAATGGTAATGGAAATGGTCAAGAACAAAGTGGCAGGAAAACTCGAGGAGGAAGTACAGGAACAACAAGAATGGAATGAGGAAGTGAAACAGAGTGGAATGAAATTTGGCATGGCGAAGTTTGAAGTGATAGTAATGACAAGAAAGAGAGTAAGATCTAATAAAGCTATAAGGTTAAATGGAGTTGAGCTGAGAAAAGTACAGAACGTAAAATATCTTGAAAGCGTGTTTGAGGAGAAATGTGGAAGCAGAGAGGATTTAGTGAAAAGAAAGAAGCGGGGAGAGTTGTTTTATAGGTGTGTAAGAGATCTGATATGGAGAAGAAAAGTGCCCTTGAAGTGTAAGGAAGTGTTTTACAGGAAATACTTTGTACCCACTGTCACATATGTAACAGAAACATTGATATTGACTGTAAGAAGGACTAGAAAAGTGGAAGCCATGGCAATGCAGGTGGTTGAGGCGCATGTTAGCTGTCACGAGGAGTACATGAGATAGTAGAGTAAGTAAAACTGCTACAACTTTATGTCTCATATATGCAAAATCAATAGATATTGTTTCAGAGCTGTATATCAGCTAGGTTACAAAGCAAGTAATTTTAAAATCATTTTATTTTAGCCCTGCAGCTGTGATTAACTTGTCTAGCACAAAAATATAATCTATGTTTTAAGAAGTTTAGAAAATGAACTCTCCAAACATTGAGTCTCAACATAAAAACTCTTTTACAAACATGCTGTGTCATGACTCATGAGTGTAGATCTTCATGCATAGCTCCTAACATTCATAGCAAATACATTATGGATGGACCCTCAAATCCTTAAGATGCAGTTGCGTAGCTACTAGTACACAGTAAAAATGACGATTTGTGACTGAAATTCTAGCTGAACCAATAATGCTTTATTTTGTATGCATATATTCTCAAAACTAATTCAAAAAACAAATTTTTGAAAATGGTTGGATTAAAAAAAATACAATCTTAAGTTTTGTGTGTACTTTACAAATATAATATTTTTAATCACGTAAAACAATTCCCTGGGCCATAAATCGGTCATTAGTTACATAAATTTGGTTTTATTACAAAATAGGAGTGACAACCCCCACTACACCTACTCAAGCAAAGATAGAGGGGAAGTTTCTCTGTAGAACCCAAGTCATAGGTTCAGTCGAAAGTAATCCTTTTGTTTGCTTGACAGGACAACACTAATAGCCTTGAAACCTGTCCAGAGGACCAGTTAGAATATTTTAGTGTTTTTTTTGCAAGATAGAAAGTGAATCTACAACAACATTATTTCATAAAATATATATCAAACATTATCTTCTTTCAATGGGGATTGTTAACGTGTAATTTATGAAAGCAAGGATTATATCACCACACGACTTACAAACTAGCTTTTAGCTATGACATACATAACAATTTACTTAAGTTAAATGGCTGACTTTACCTGGAATCGAAACCAGGACCCTTAGGATAGTAAGGGCACATGCTATCGACCTAGCAAAAGTGTCGGTTAAAATATACTGGGAAATGTACTTCGTAAAATAATATTCAATACCAACATTAGATTCAATTTGAAATGATGACTCTCGACACACAAAGTATTAAATTATTTTGTCTTGAAGATTGAATATTTTTCTAAAAAACACAATTATTTTTATGCTTCTTTAACAATTAACTTTTTGGGGTTAGCCTAGCCTTTCGAATTGTCCATAAATTATATGTTATCCGTCAAGTAGACCAGGGTTTTCCTGGGCCATCAAAAGGGTGCGGAGCTTGGATTTTTAGAGGGCGTAAAATATTTTAAAGAACCCAATTTTTTTTTAACCTATTTACTGTAAAATAACTATTGTAATGCTGGTAGAATTCAATAACATTCATTAATAATAAATATTAGTAGGTGACCTGGCGGTCTAGGGGTAAGGTGTCGGGACTTTTGTGCTGGCGACCGGGGTTCAATCCTCGGTCGCGACAAAGATTTATCTGAGTACCAAACCCTTCCTTCACCTCTGACAAGACATCTTGTGAATGTGGGGAATGCCAGGGCTCCACCGTGGTTCGGATTCCACGTTAAACTGTAGGTCCTCCATTTCATCTCACAATCACCCTACCATTACACATTAGCGTAAGTGCGTATAACCCGAACGGGTAGTAAGATGCGGTGCTAATAATAATAATAATAATAATAATAATAATAATAATAATAATAATAAATATTAGTAGTCACTGAAAGGACTTCCAAAATAATCTTAATTTTGTTTTCCCCATGTGGCCCAAAGCATTGTTTAATATTGAGAATTTCATTAGTTATTTTTAATAAATTTAGTATAAAGAAAATTCATGGGCCAGGTGAATTTTATTTCACAAAAGTGAAAAGACATCTAGCATTTAAGGAACAGATTGTACAATATATTATACTATATCCTTGGCAAGGATCCCCAAACTATTTGGATACAGCTTGTCTCAACAACATCCGTCCTGAGCAAACTGGGTCTGTCTCGGGAAAAAAAGGAAGCATAGACATCACACACACAATTACCTCAAATAAATCTGACTTGTATCAGCGCTAAATACAAGTCCCTTCAAAGCAACACATTCCAAAATAAATTTTAATTTTCATGTCAAAAACAAGATTTTAAAATTTTTTTAGATTATTAAATTAACTTAACTTTTTATATTCAAATACTGAGATCATAACACAACTCCCCCTCCCCGGAATAAGTTTTGATCACAACATTCTCTTTACCACCCTTTTCCATTTCTCTAATTAACTTATTGTGACTAGTAATATTAAATGGACATTACACGCATTATTATGTTATGAATAGGATTTATTACAGCTTACTTTCCTTATAATAATTATTATTTTCACATCACCCAACGAAAGGACTATTTATTTGTTGTATGGACAAAAAAAAAATGTATGGTATTCAAAAGGTTAGAAAAAGATGAGTAGTTTTGTAAAATTGAAATGGAATAAAAATTAACTAGATTTTATTTAAATTGTATATTGCCAGAGCTAATGAATCCTAAGCACACTAGATTAATGAAAATAAGAAATCCAGAATATATATTGAATGCACAAAAGTCTAAAACAAATTAGCCAAAGATTTCGGAAACAAAGTAGTTGTATAGATTTTTATTCTTTATTTTAAAAACTCACTAAAATACCATTGTTGATTAAAAATGTATGATATTGTAATATATTGAAAAAAATTATTTTATTGTAATGGCTACTAGATATTTCTACATAGTGCTATGTTCATGCAATAAAAGTAACTGAAGATATTAGCTATTGTAATTACTAAAGCTGGAATTTTTATGTAGTATCTTATAACAAAATATGCAATAATATTCAAGTAAATATGTAGATTAATGAAAAAATCTAACATGTAAAACAAATATTTCACTAAGAACGCAACATTTACATTATTTACACTCTGAATGGCACATATATATTGATGGATTACTTGTATTATTATTAGTACCGCGTCTTACCACCCATTCGGGTTGTACAAACTTACGCTATTGTGTAATGGTAGGGTGATTGTGAGATGAAATGGAGGACCTACAGTTTAATGTGGAATCCGAACCACGGTGGAGGCCTGGCATTCCAACACATTCACAAGTTGTGATTAATACATATCTTGTCAGAGGTGAAGGAAGGGTTGACAATCAGATAAATCTGTGCCGGAGCCGAGTTTTGAATCCCAGACCCCCAGCACAAGAGTCTGCCAGGTCAACTATGATTACTTGTAATTTGGTGTGAATTTCAATTCTTTCTGTGGTCATTGATTGCCGCTTGTCCGACAAAATATGCTTGTAGGTGTAAAATGTCTTTTCCACGTCACGGTATGAAACTGGGGCATATTTTAACAGAAGAATTTTCTCGAGAGAAATGTTCTCAAGGGTATCTCCATCCGATGAATTTACTGGTTTTCTTTCTAGCACTGTCTGAAACTTAGTAGAAACACTTTCACCAGTTTCATCTTTCCCAACATTTAGATTTGAAATTGTTTTTCTATTATATCCATAGATTCTTGTAGTGGAAATCCAGAAGTTTCCAACCACTTAATACTCTCTAGAAGCCAATCGAAATTGCTCCTTGTGTATGCAGTTGAACATGCCACTTTTGGCTCAATGAGTTAGTAAGTTTTGACTTGATGTGAGACTTTCACAAATAGGTCTAGTTTTTATCTGTCACATAAATTAATCTATTCATTTGTAAACAATGGACTTTAATGTATTACACAACACGATGTAGTCCATGAGCCAAACTCTTTAAGATGGATCATATCAGAATATAACAACTTCAAAGCAGTTGTGATTTTCATTAAATATGCCGTGGCATCTGAATATAACACTAGGACCTTCTCTACATGAGCTCATCTAAGCCATACACATTCAATTCATCATTCACGAATCTTGCAACATGATACGTATGTTCCAGCACTTCTCAGTAAATCAAATATGATTTGGAAATATCCATTTGATCTATCCTACCTACCACAAGGTTCACAACAAAATTACCCTAAACATCCGTGATTTCATCCACAGTGACCCATATGAAGGAATCTCCTATGTAATTTATTATCCTTTCCGTTGTGACTTTATAATAGATATGCAGATAATTCTTTCTGAGTATTGATTGATCAAGAATTTGTCGTTTTCATTACTGTCACTATAAGGATGCAAATTCAGGCACTTGGATTTTAAAACATGGGATGTTCGTAGTGACCATTGCACTACACAAGTCCTTACATAATTAATTTCTTTAACTCGAAGGAAGGCACCTGCAGCTTTGTTTAAAGAAAAAGGTTGCTTTTAATAACTCAGATTTTTTTTTCTGTATGAAGTGTGCACAGCACATGTTGCTCCAATTGTGATTTTATGGAACATCCAATTTTTGTTGTTGCAAGCTTGACACATTACAACTTTACCGTTGTGTTTGAAGGAGTCGTTGATCCCAGCCCATTACTATAATTTACTGGTCTGCAAGACTCAACTGATGTCATGGTGAAAACAAATAAAAAATTGATGTTAGCTTACTGTTGACTTTCACTTTCAACTGCTCAGGTGAAACTAAAATCACTTGAAGATATTACACGATAAGAATGTAAGTCATATAACTAGTGTGTTGCAGGCGAGAGAGGTTTTAGACCAAAATTCTTTAAAAAATGCATTAAAAGTTTCAATGTGTGGAGAGAAGGCATGTCCTTAGTGGAAAAACACTTGACTAACCGAGCTGGATTCCACACTTTTCAATAGTTCATTGAAAAATTCCTTTCAGCTGATTTATGCAAAGCAAACTAAATCAAACAATGTTTAAATATTCAACAAATTTGCAATTAATATAAACATATATTAAAACATCACAAAAGTAGGTAGCTTTATGTAAAATCACTTGAAATATAATTATAAATATGTCAAAAAAGTAAAAATATATAAAATGATAGTCAAATAATATTTGATTTTCATTTTATATATTATATTGACCCTAATATAGTGATTTGTTGAAATTTCTATTTTCTGAGCATTTAAATGGCAAGGAATAGAATAGTAATAACTTCCAAAGTTTTGTAGCTTTAATCTTTTCCTACAATATAATTATTTAAGATGTATTTGATTGTAATGAGTACTATATATTTCTATATAATAATTGTGTTATGTTCCTGTGATCTAGTGCAATCAGAAACAAACGTGTTAGTCAAACGGGCAACTAGAGCGTGCCTCTCCAAAATTTATTCCCAACATTAACGCTTTCTAATAAAGTTATGGTATGTGTATTTTTTACACAATGGGGGAAGAATTAACTCCAAAAGCTACAATACAAACTTTTAATTAGTCCAAGAAGTCTACAATTAAAAAAAAATCTTCCGTTTGTATTTCAGGGGGTGGTGTGCAGCTACCTCCTAAAATAATCTCTTTCCAACCAATTGCCCCCCACAGTAAAAAATTAAATCCTACATATGTTCTCGACTCAAACTGTTTTGAGAGTAGCTCCTGAATATACCTTGTACTTTTATCAAATGAGAAATATATGAAGAGATGCTACACCTTTATTTTTATGCATCCATCAACACTCTAGAATCATTGGTTCCCAAACTTGTTGAATGGCGTATCACGCAATAAATTTCCGTATTTTGGAGTACCACTAAGATAGTGTTAATATTAATTATTTAGGTACAGTTTAATGGTGCCCAGGAATATAATAACACACCACCATTTATAGATTAACAGTTTTTATTTAACATTTCTGCTTAATCAATATGGATAATAGGGCACACATATCAAACGAATATAAAAAATACTCATATTTACCCCTTCAACATCTATTTTCCTTTTGGTATAACTTAGTCGTAACATATTTATGCTATTTGATGGAACATTATATTTTTACAACTTGAATTGCTTGTTTTGTTTGGCTTCTCGTGGCGTACTACCTGGAATAATTGTACGTACCACTGGTAGTATGCGTATCAATGTTTGCGAACTACTGCTATAGATAAATGAGCCGAATAATTAGTGCGTCCTCTTACAAAGCTAATTCCACGTTGGTAACCGCTGAATTATAAGAAAGAATGTTAACATTTAGTTACTATTTGTATTTTATATCTCTTCTTATGTTCATAATTTTTTCAAAGATTCTGATTTGAAGATAAATGGGAAATTTGCATTCGTAAAATAGTGTATTTAATCCAACTTTAATATAAATCACTCGTATTTCCATGAGAAATTGTACCAATGATTGCCAACTTAAAGCTCTATACTAGCAGTGACTTAGAAAGGTGACAAAAATATCACTTAAAACCAAATCATTTTTCATAATAAATTGAACCAATTAGGTTTGTTTAAGGAATTAGTATTGTATTTCTGTATTATATAAAGTTACAGGAATAAATGCCCTCAAGTAATAACAAAGTACACAAAACTTAGAAACTTTAATTTGAGTCCCTTTGCTTCCTCTCTAGCTATCTGTCTCTCCCCTTCACATGTTCCAGTCCAGTTTGTCAAATTGGGAGATTGTCTTTCACTTCACAATATAAGTCAAATTAAAACTGACACCATCAACATGATCAACCATGCTAGTGAAGGGTGAAATATTTCACTTTCCATAATTAGAAAATACACTTTCTTGAAAACAAACAAACCATGTTTGAATAATCAAACAGATAATTAAAGTCAACACACATCTAATTACATATTAACATAATTTTTTACAAATACATTTAAGAACCAACAGTCTTTTTACAAAAAAAGTGATTACCTTATCCTAAAAATGATGCCTTCTTTAATTGCAGTAACAGCCTCCTGCGGCATTAGTAAAATACAATAGCCAATTTATAAACTAGTTTTGACAACTTGAAGCACATATTTACACTAACTATACGGAACAGTTTATTATAATTCAGATCTGAGTTACACAAGTTGGTAGTTTCATAAGCCTTAGAAAACTTAAATATTTGTGACTGAATACAAGTTTAATTAATTGTTAAAGATAGTGTTTGTAAAATGTGTACAAAAACACAATGGCCAGCATTACAAAACTCAGTTCAATTAAGAACCTAATATACTGTGTCAAAATATTTGTAGTTGCACATTTATGTGAATGTTGGCACTATTTTGTTTATCATAAAAAACCATTTAAAAATATGGTTCATCAATAAAGTCATGAATTTAAATACATATGCTAAATAACATGTTTATTTTGTAATATTCATTTTTAGTTTGTATGGAAATATTTATTTTCCACAAAGCTGCATTGTTATATTTTTTGATATTTATTAGTTACATTAAAAGTTTGTCCTTATGGTGCCATCATCATAAACAGGCTATTTTCAATTTTCCAAAATGTAAGTTTTTTTTTAAGTTAGTTTCAGATTATATAGCAAATAAGGAATTAATGCAAACTGTATCAGAATTGAGGGGGAAAACCCCATCAATGTGGGCAAGTTAACCTAGGATACAACCCTTTTTGCTGTTATTGAATCGTGTACCAAACAATTTTTAAAATAAAATAGCCTCAGGTAAAAAAACAACTCCCCCTTCAGTTGGTTATCCAAACGACTAAAAGAAAGTTAATTTTCCTTGTTCGAGGTTTCTTAAGGAAAAAACTTAACTTTGAAACAAAAGACCTAAGTGTGTGTCACAATAATGCCAACAGTACTTCTAATACACAAAGATGTGAACTCTACTAACAACTTAGCATCGCAAGTTTAAAGTTTTTAAATTGTGTCTCTTCTTTGTCATAAAAATTTCGCTAGGTAGCCGGTAATGCCATTCTGTAATATTATATGTAAGTAGCTAATGTTTACAGTAAATATTTCAATGAATCTTAAAATATGTCTTATGAACTGTCAGGAAAGGTCTACTTGCAAGAGTTTCATATTTCATTAAAGTAACAAAATTAAAAACCAAGCAACTCATAAATCAAACCTTGCTCCTGCATTATAAAACCACATATTACAACATGAAGGGGTAGTTTCACACGCCCTTTTAAAACTGATATAACCATGTTCAACAACAAAATAAAACTTTCAAAAATTAAAAACAAGTTACAAATTTATAAAATAAAAATATATTTCACAGCTAAGATAAAATTATGACCTTGCATTTACTGTTCATCTTAACAGTTTAGTAACCATCAAATTTTAACTTGGAAGGTGGCTCAATCCAGTAGCGGTTAGCACTTTCATTGTCGAGTTTGCAAACCTTTAACATGAATGGGACTCTCTGGAAGATTTTGTCCTGGAGACCCTAAGGATGCAGTCGCCAGGCATTACAACTAGTGACTTGGCATAATCGAGGTTCATAACACACTCAATTATATTTAAATAGCATTTAAAAACCTCCAGCCCCAATAAAAAAAAAGTGTGTGTGTACAGTCACAGAAAGAACATTTGAAAGTATAAGAAACAAATTATAAAACAGATATATTCAACAAAATTCCTTAGCTTTATATTAATGAAATACTTTGATATATTTTTTTTAAATTCAAAAGTTTGCATGATATGTTGAGCCTTGATATTTATTATTCAAAAAGTTACATATAAGCCTTGATACTTAATATTTAAATAAGTTCAAATGTTCAAATGTTAATTCACTGAATTAAAACGTTTGATTTTTTTTGAATGTATGAAAACCACTTTGTGGTCGGCACAAGGGAGAATATAACTAAAGAAAATTTATGATGAAATACAAAGTACAGCTATAGAATAAACCAAATTTTAAAACTTTAAAATTGTTTGTATTTAAATTCCTTCAAAAGATAGCCCCAAATAATTTAATAAGGTTAGAATAAGTGTTGAAAATTTGGAATACTTGTCAACTTTCAATATTTTATAAACATAGTGAGAGTTGAAATTCTATCTACAATTCACCTGAAGAAAATTTCTGTCTCCCACTAACAAGCATCTTATATTTTAGAGGGGTAAGCTATTTAAGCTCATACCTCTAATTATAAGCACCATCTATTCAGATACATCCTAGTATATAAAGTGCATCCAAGTATCTAACATGTATTGGGGATTAACACAAAACAGGTGTTTAATATTGGGAACTGGCTATAAACTAGAACAAAGTAAACACACTGCAAAATCTGTTAATTTGTAGATGTGTTTCCTGAATGAGCAACAAACACTGCCAGCACAACACCAATGGACCATTGTCATAAGCAATGGCAGGATTGGCCCATATTTGCAAGTTTAATGGTGGCACCCTATCCTATATGTTTGGGAATTCAGTAGTCTCCCTCTTGAAAATAGTATTTATTCATATTTTAAATTGGTTGACCAATATTTTCCTTCT